>JADHKP010000013.1:0-91155 GCA_019925385.1 Raffaelea deltoideospora
CCTTTCTCGAAAATCAGTGCATTTTCTTGCCTCTCTATTCTTTTTTTCTTTTTTTTTCTTTTTCTTTCTTTACTTTTGCTTCCTCTTCCTTTTCGCCGATGAGTGCGATAGTCATTGCAATGACACATCTTGCGGCTAACATGTGCACCTTGTGCGTGTACTCATCCACGCCAAAGCCAACGGCACCAAATCCGTGGCAACGCCTCATTCGATGAAATGCAGCCCGAAACAGCCTCACAATTAGACCTTATCCCCCCCTCTGTGTGGGTTTCCCCGCCCGCTCCGCTGTAGCCGGAGAGTGATGTTGCAGGAGAATGAAAACCCAGCAGAGGGTCAAAGAGCAGGAAAACAGGAAACAAGCAACGGGAGCAAAAAAAATACAGACTTGCAGAGAACAAAATAAAGGGGATATCAATAGAAGCACAACAAAGGACCGACAAAGGACCAAAGAGCCCCCTTCCAAGCAAGCTCAAACACGACCGGATCTTTCAATCTACAAGCGATTCGCTCAGGCAGGAATATGGAAGGGATCAGGACATGCTCGTTTGGCTCCTCCAGCACTCCTCTTGAGCCGCGCCGGCGTCTTTGGCAGCGTGCCAATCAAAAAGTCAGCACTCCCACGTCAAAAAGCTTCTATTGGTTGCACGTCTCTGGAATCAATTGGTTTTAGGCATGTCCACGTGTAATGCAAAGCATGTTGATTGTGACTGCAGCAAGATCAAGAAACGAAAGAGAGTTATCATTGGGATAAGAAGCAGAGGAGCTTGGCCTTGGTCGCCAGTTCAACCTTGGCGCTAACACACACAAAGAGCTGTGGCACCCCCAATCTGTTCGCCTCGATTCTGCACAAAGCCTCACGCTCTCATTTTCTTCTTCACTCACATTCCATACTCTCCCTTCTCATCTATCCCAATACTATCTTCAATCTTCATTTCTGCCTTCTATCCTTTCTCAGATAACCTTCAAAAATCTGCCTTCCGCCTATCGCTTCCTTGCCGTAACGGGTAGTCAGCCTTTCAGCAAAGCGCTCTTGACGGACAGTCCGCCTTTCAGCAATACACTCTTGACATCTTTTGTGTGGCGTCCCATTGGGCCTTTTTTTTTGGCGTTGACGCTTTCTTTTCCCAGCCCAGCCACCCAGCCAGAGGAGGTTCTGTCTTGCCAATCATGAACACCATTGAGGAGCTGGACGAGCTGATGAGCCAGCTCGGCCTTGACAGTCCAGTTCCAAGGCTTGAGCGGGGAGACGTCCTGGTGAATCCCATTGACACCTTTCGGAGGTATCTTGCCGTTATCCTTGGCCCAGTTCTCTCCGTGGACCCCTCCAGCGTCTGTGACGCCATTGCCAAAACCAGCGATATCACGCTGGGCGATTTGGATGTCATTATTCCCCGCCTCAAGCTCACCACAGAGGACGTACATCGCGCATTCGAAATTAAAGTACGTTGAGGCACTGATCCTTTTCTCTTTCTACTCTACAAGCATTGATTATTTGCTATACTGCTTTCGTACTTTATTTAGTGTAAAAAAGGAACCAAGGTTTCAGACTTGCAAATGCACTTTCTTCCTCTTTCGTTCTAGCAGCCTCTGCGGCCTGATCTAGAAGACATCAGATTGCTGCAGCAGTTTTACCAAGTTTGGTTCTGATCGTCAGAAATTGGACAGCTATCACCGTGTTTTTTTTACATCTGATTTTGCGCAACTTTTTATGGGCCCTTCACTCCTCATCATTGTAGTCATGTCTAACTGAGCTGTATATAGAAACCCTCCTCGCCGCTGTTCCGGCATTTTTTTGTTGACGGTGTTCATATCCGTTGGTTTTTCTCTCCACAGAAGCTGCCCCAATTTCTGTTTCCTTATATAGAGAGCAAAGGCAAGTCGTATGGACAAGACTTCAGTCTGGGTCTTCGGGACCCTGGTGCGCCTGATGCGGGCAAAAAGAAGGCCATCATCGAGTTTTCGTCACCCAACATTCCGAGCGATTTCAACGATGCACACTTGCGAAGCACCATATTGGGCGCCTTCATCGCCAATGCGCATGAGTACATGGGCTGGGATGTGGTGCGTCTGAACTATCTAGGCGACTGGGGCAAGCAGATTGGGCTGCTGGCTGTCGGCTGGCAAAGGTACGGAGACGAGAGCCTACTTGAAAAGAACGCCATTGAACACCTTCTGGAGATCAATGCACGCATTGAAGAAGACTTCAAGCCTGAGGTGCAGGCGCGAGAAGAAGCCAAAGAGGCCAAACAGGACACGGCTGCGATTGAGGGCCAGGGCATCTTTGCAGAGCGCGACGCATTTTTCAAGAGGATGGAGGACGGAGATGCCGAGGCGCTGGCGCTGTGGAAACGGTTCCGCGACATCTTCATCGCCGACATTGACGCGGCGTACAAGCGCATGGGCGTCAGCTTCAGCAAATACTCGGGCGAGTCGGAGGTCAAACCGGAGACGATGGCGGAGGTAGAGGCGATTCTCAAAGAGCGGGGCGTCCTGGAAGAGAGCGGCGGATCGTGGATCATCGACTTCTCCAAGCACCCAGGCATGAAGAAGGGGCTTGGCATTGCCATTGTACGCGGACGCACGGGAGCGTCGACATATCTGCTCCGCGACATTGCCGCGGCCATTGAGCGAGAACGGGAGTTTGCGTTCGACACGATGATCTATGTTGTGTCGTCACGACAAAACGTTCACTTTGCGCACCTCTTTGGTGCTCTCGAACTCATGGGGCTCACGTCTCTGCGTGAGAAGCTCCAGCACGCCAGCTTTGGCCGGATGCAGGGCCTGGCAGAATCCCTGGGCGGGGCGCAGACTCTCGGGGCCATTCTCGACCGGACGGCGCAGCTGATGCGCGAAGAAGCCAAAAAGCAGGCCATGGCTGCAGCAGCCGATGATGGCGGTGACGATGGCGTAAATGGAAACGGCAATGGCAACGGAAATGCACATCCAGACGCAGCAGTCAACGGACACGCCGAAGGGCCAGCAGCGACAGACTTCTTGTCAAGCTTTGGCGACATTGGGGCCGTCGGGGCAATTCTGAACCAGGAGATGTCGCATCGGCGGAGCACCAATTCGGTGTACGATGTGCGGCGCATGACATCCATGGTCGGCAACACCGGTCTACACCTGCTGTCATGCCATGCCTTGCTGGGACTCACGATTGCCGAGCTGCAGAGTGACGTTGCTGCCGAGGCAGAGACGCCTTCAGACGACTCGCAGCTGGCGAAAGAGTGGCCGGCCGAGCTGCTGCGCATGATGGCGCAGTACCCGGAAATGACGGTGCAGGCCTATAAGCAGATGGAGCCCACGACGCTGCTGTCGTATCTCCACCGGCTAGCAGACGCCGTGTCAAAATGCATGGACGATCCAGAGCCGGAAAACGACGACGAGGACGGCGATGATAGCGACGACGACGACGGTGGCGGCGGTGAGGGCGCAGCTGGTGATGACGGGGCAAAAGCCAATGGCGAGATGAACGGCGATAGCGATGGCGACAAGGAACTTACAGTGGGACAGCAGAAGGCCATGTTGTCGCTGTACAAAAACGCCCGGCAGGTTCTAGAAAACGGACTAAAGCTCCTAAATATTCCGCTCATCTCATAAGAGCGAGGGGAGAGTGGACAGACTGCGAGACACGAATGGTTTGTCGCTTTGTTGAGCTGTATATGTTTTGCGGTGGCTCGATTTTGATGGATTTTGGGTCTGGTTTTTGTCGTCTTTTCTTTCTCGCTGACTTTTATCTCTGGTTCGGTGATAATACACTGCGGTTCGGGTTTGTCTTACTGGGAGGAAATTGGCTAGAAGATTGATGTCTGATTGAGCAAGGATACCAATTTGAAAAGCAACGAGCATTTTTTTTTTTTTTTTTGCATTCCTAACTTTGTCGAGTTCCCAGTAGCCCTTCTACAGCCACTTGCCCTTCTTCTTCTCCAGATGCTTCTCGAGTCGGCGAATCAGACCAGCCAGCTCGTCCATGTGCTGGAGATCCGACGGTATCGGCCAGCCAGCACTGCGCCACTGCAGCTCGACGAGGGCGGCTCGCAGCTGGGGCAGGGCTCTGTCGGGGTGGCCGACGGCAGCGTACAGTTTTCCAAGAGTTTCGGCCAGGCCCACGGGCCCAAAGGCGTCGGCCATGGCGCTGCTTATGTTGTCGGCGGTGTTTTCGCTAGTATGGTCGGTGTTTTCGCCAGCCGAGCTGGGACGCAGCAAGCCTTCGGCGATGCAAATGTCGCGAACCTCCTCGGCCACTTTGAGAGCAGCCTTGGGGTCTTTGCGGCCGAGGTGGTGCTGCAGCTGTTTGGGCAGCTCGGCCAGACGCGTGCGGCGGTCGTCGGATGCCTTACTGAGGCTTGCGTTGTTGCGGCTGGCCGTGCAGAAGGAGCACGAGCAGGGGGTGCTCCATCGACGGCGGAACGCCTTCTGGCGCTTTTCGTAGGGGAGGGCCTCGGGGATGTCTTTGGAGAACGTTAGCAAAAGGGGGGGGTTTGGGGATGAGAAGAAGAGATCAAGGATGGAGATGATGAGGAGGGTGGGAGGGGGAGGGCAGGTAGGTGAAAGGGGAAGGAAGGGGGAGAAAGGGAGGGCAAGAAGAGGAAGGAGGAGGGGGGGGTAGCTGAGACAGCAAAACAAGGAAAGAGAGTAAGGAGGAAGGAGCAAGAGAAAAAAACTAAAAAAGGAAAGAACTGAACGACAAAAACAAAAGGTGTAAAATAGGAATTAGCCATAAAATAAAAAGCCACCTACCACTCAAGGTCAACTCTTCGCCGGCTTCAATATCGCGTGAGGCCCACACAGTCATGACGAGGGGAATTTCCGAGATATGGGCGACCAAGCTGGCGAGGTTAGCAGGAGACAACGATAACCAGTGTGGGGGGGATTACAGGGAAGAGGTTAGTTTTTGAGAGAAAACCCGTCTTGTTCAACATCAGCTTACTTTGGTTTGCAGTGATGATTGAATTTCTGGCAAGTTAGCAGGACGAACGACGATCAGTGAAAGGGAGAGAGGGAGAGAGGGAGAGGGAAAGGGAGAGGGAGAGAGAGAGAGAGAGAGAGAGAGAGAGAGAGAGAGAGAGAGAGAGAGAGAGAGAGAAAGAAGCTTTCGACATCACTTACGGCCACGTTCGGAAACAGTGCCTTGAAGGGATACCCGTCAATTTCGATCTTGTATGCGTGGCTGGCAAAGACCTGTTCTTCGTGCGAGAGCCTGGGCGGTGTCGGCAGCGGCTGCTGGCTCTTTGTTTCCTCTTCTCTGCGGCGGCGGCGGCTTTCGCTGCGCTGGTACCGCGGCGCCACCGACAGCTGGGTGCGGATGCGGTGCGCCACCGCCGGTGCCAGCTGGCCGACGGCGGCCTCCCACAGGCGCTGGCGGTCGGCGGCGCTTTCGCGGCCCAGGCCGTGCTCGTCCTCGTGCGACCCAAACACGGCGGCCTCGTTGTCGGGCACGCGGCGGAAGTGCACGACGATGGCGGCGCGGTCGACCACGACGGGCTCGCCGGCGCGGATGCGGCGGGCCGCCAGCACGCGAGGCCGGCCAGAGCCAGGGGTGCCCGAGGTGCCAGCAGTCTCGGTGTCGGCCACCACTCTGCAGATTGGGGCGTCGCCGTGGCCGACGATGCTGCTGGTGCTGCTGTTGCTGCTGGTGCTGGTGCTGGTGCTGATCTTGCGGATGTTTGCCGCGATGGTGTCAAAGAAACCGAGGCTGTTGGGGTACAGGGCAAACTGGTGGAGATGCAGGGTATAGGCGGCCATTTCGGGCGTGGTTATGAACGAGATGCCTTGGGCCAGTGCCGGGAGACGACCGCTGCTGCTGCTCTCCGTCGTGCCATCGTTCTCGTCGTCGTCGCCCTCGCGGCTGCAGCCTTCTCGGCCGCCCGGCACCGACGCCGCCGTGTACACGCAATAGTTGGTCTCGTTGCCGCACAGAGGGCGGTGTGTCCACGGATGCCAGTCCTGTGGCGCTGAGACGGCGACACCGGCATCCTTCTTCTCCGCGGGCGGCGTGTCGCCCGCCTTGGGAATCCACCGGTGCTTCCGTTGACCGTCTCGGCCCAGCGGGACGGGGCAGGTGTTGGGGGGGCCCAGCAGCAGCTGGCGGTAGTAGGGCGGCTGGCCATAGGCGGCACAGACGTCGTCGGTCCAACCGATGGGTGTCGGAGGATGAGCGTGAGCAGGGAATGCAGACGGCCCAGCGGCAAGAACAGCTGTGGCCAGGACCCGCACCAGGGCACAAATGGCGTTTAAAAGCACCATTGTTGCAGAAGCGATAGAAATAGAATAGAGACAAATAAAACCGAAAAGATAAAAGTGTGTATAGAGAGATTTTGTAGAGTGTCGAGTAAATGCGTCGACTGGGAGACCTGTGAATATATATCTTGAAAAAAAGAAAAAAAAAAAAAAAAAGAAACATACACACACACACACAAAAAACAAAAAAAACGAAAAAAACAAAAAGGGGTTTGTAAATATTTGAGGCATACATTCGTCATGACATCAAGTCACAACGGCCGAAACCAACAGGTGTAGATAAAGTCATTTTGCATGGGATCTATCCATCCCAAAGACTGCCTGACATCATTATGCCGCCCCCAACATTGCAATCATCGCCACATCAAATTTTGAAAAGAAACAAATATCGCACAAAAAACTTCGATTTTCACACGAAGCACCTTTGCTCAAAAAAAATGTTGCAAATTTTCCAAATGCACCGCCACTGCAGTAATTGTGCCTAGACCCAAATGTAGTAACCAAAACCCCAGACGACCTTCCCTGGTAATGCATGTCTCTCGCAAGTCCTGTCCACTGTCTATGCCGGTGAGCTTATACCAAAGAACAATGACGTGAAAGCATGTTTGAAGCTGACAAAACACAAAAAACAAAAAAAAAGAAAATTTTTATGAAGAATAAAACAATCATAAGGAAGAAGCTCAAAAAGACACACACACGCACACACACGCACAAAAAAAAAAGATGCAAAAAACGGAAAACGGAAAATTATGACGACTCTCGCTGCTCTGGCTTGGCTTCCCACTTCTCGTACAGCCATCGCCCAAAATTGACGGCTGGCACGTCAAGTGTCCGCGTCGCCACATCGGCGCAGTAAATGATAAGCGCCCACAGCACCACAGCCGATAGCGCAATGCCCAGCCCATATTGGCTGTCACTTTCAGTGCCCGTAATCGCAAAGGCCTGCAGTGCTAGCCAGTGGCCCGCCGTCCAGATCAGCGGGCCGTGCACAAGGTACATGCTGTAGCTGATGGTGCCGAGATACTGTGGAAAGGCCGCCGTGAACAGGCGCTGCAGAAACGGCGTTCGGTCGATCGTCACGACCAGCCACACCGCTGCTATTGGCACCCAAAAATTGTCCACGGTCTTCAGGTCCCTGTAGCGCTGCGTCACCAGCGAAAACAACGTCCGGAAACCCGGCGATACCGCTCCGCCCTTGCCTGCTTCCGGAATCGACAGCACGTACAGCGCCGAAACAAACGAAACAATGCTGAGGGCAGTCCTTGTATGCCCCCTCCATCCTGATGGTTTTGGCGGCGGCGATGGCGGTGGCGGCGACGGCGGGAGAGGCAACATTGCATATGGAGCAGGAACCGACCCCGTCGCATGCGCCATCGATTCCAGCCTCGGCGAACTGCGTGAACTGCGCTCGTTCAGCTCGACCGCTGGCATGCCGGGTGCGGCGTCAGCATAGGCGACTGTGTTGACAGATGCGGCTCTGGCTGTCGTCGTGGTTGTTCTGGCACCGCTGCTGCCGGTTCCGTCCACGTGGAAGTGTAGATCGCAGATAAACATGCCGCCAATGAACAAAAACGTCTCCCAGTAGCAGTGGATCTGGGCGTAGCACAGCAGGCCAAAAATCAGCAGCAGCCGCAGGCCTGGCCGCAGGCGGTTGAAGGCCGCGTGGCAGAGGAAGATGAAAAGTGAGCTGTCGAACTCGACAGGCAGCGTCCACAGGTTGGGGTCGTACCCAAACGGACGACCACGGTTGAGGTCTGTGGCAATGGGGTCGGTCAGGCGCCGCACATGATGCAACCAGTTGCCGATCTGGGCCACTAGAGTTTCTGGCATTGGTGGGCGGCGTTCGGGGATGGCGACGCCGGAAGGAAATTCGGCGCCGATGCCGTACCAGCCGAAGTGTGTCATGAGAGCAGCCATGAAGCTGACGGCCACCGGCATGATGAAGAGACGGGGGTGGCGGCGGAAGACGGCCGAGGCGATGGAATCGCCGGCCTCACTGTAGCGGCCCATGCGGGAAAGACGCAGGGGCTTATAGCTCAGCGCATAGCCGGAAATGACAAAGAAAATGGCCACTTGCGGTGGTCCCGAGATAACGAGTCGAACGATGGGTAGTTGGATAAAGAGATTGTCGTTGGAAGAGCTGCCGAAGCCCGAGTGAACGTGCCATGAGAACCACAGCAGACTGGCATGGTGCCAGACCACGAGAAAAGCCGCCACTCCACGGAGGCCATCTGCAAAAGTTAGACAAAGATGATGCTTAATCACGTAAGGAGCAAACAGAAAAGCAAACAGAAAAGCAAACAGAAAGACAAGACACAGAGAGAGAGAGCACAAAAGAGACAAAGAAACAAAGAAGAGAGAATGGCAAACTTACCGAGCCAGGCCGTCGGGTGCAGCTTTCGGGATTTCCTGCTAGGCTGCCAGAACGACGGCACTAAGCACCAAAGGACGGTGGAAAGGACGTGGCTTCTGCTGCTGCTGTCGCTGCTTTGAAGGGATCGCAAGCTCCGGACAGCCCACCGCAGCGGCTCAGTCGCCACCCGCCAGAATAGGCCCAGCACGAGCAGCAACGTTTGCAGATTTCCTGGGCGCCGCGCTGTCGGGTTTGCGGAGTACGAAACCGAAAGAGAAGACGCAGACGAAGCCGAGGCGGACGACGTGAACGATGTGGATGAGAGAACATTCTTGGCGTGCTGCTGGCCGCGGCCGTACACGACTCTGTCTTCGTGGTCGTAGCTTCCGGGATAACTGCTTTCGGCGCCGTAGAGGCCGGCCTCAACACCAGCCGAGTCGTTTTTGGCCTCGCTATCCAGGTCGTGCTCTTCCATGGGCAGCTGGTCGTAGTAGAGAAGAGGCTGCACGCGCTGGCGAGCCCATCGTCGCAGGCTCCTCATGGTTGGCGGCATTGTGCGGGAAGATCTAGGACAAGCCAGAGATAGGAAGAAAGAGGTGACAGAAGGAAACAATAAGCAAAATACCAATGAAATACCAATGATAGTAGTGGTGATCACGGAACGGCATAAAGGTACCCCTCCTAACCAGATCGATCCAACTGTAGAAAATAATCAAAAAAGATGCCCTTCACAAATATCTTGGCAAAGACGGCAGCCCTGGATGTGTCGAAGATGCAGTGAGACAGTGTAGCATATTGCCAAAAAAAAGAAGAAGAAAGCGAGAGACAATAAAATTAAGAGAGGAAGAATGAAAGAAACCAAAAATATTAAAGAGCGGCAAATTCTGCTTGAACAAAGGCAACTGAACTACTGCCTGCTGGACACAAAGACTTCAGATAAGCCATGGAATTTCAGAATCAGCAGAGCCGAGATTGCAACCAGCCAGTCGCCAACTGTCGCCGCATCACTCGCGCTCTCTCCCTCCCTCCCTCTCTCTCTTTCTTCGCGGCAGAGCCAAACGAGCGTACGAGCGGTCGGATGAGACCGCAGGCCAGATTCGATGTCTCAGGCGTGAGCAGAGTGGACAGGGAGAGACGATAAAAACAATGAAAAAATGCAAAAGAAAATAAACGTGAGGGGGTTTAAGAATTAACTAAAAGTAAAACGGAAGGAAGGGAAAGTAGTAATACGGAGTACGGAGTACACCTTAGGCCCAAGACGAAAGAGAAATAAGCCTCCTTCGAAGCAAAGAGACGGCGGAAGGCGTGATGGAGACTTGAGGGGTGGGCTTGGCTTGGGCGGTTCTGGGGAATGGTGGCAGAGGAAGCTAAGAAGGAGGCGGCAAGCAAATGGGGAAGTCGCTGAGCGGCGTCTGGCGGCTTTTTTTTTTTTCTTTTTTTCTTTTCCCCTTTTTTCTTTTTTTTTCTTTTTTTTTCCTTTTTTTTTTCTTCTTTTTGCTTTCACTTTTTTGCTTTATTTGGTTTTTTTATTTGCTTCTTTTCTTCTTTCGTCTTTCTTTTTCCTTTTTTTTATCCAGCCACTCGTTTGAAGGCGACGACCTCGTATTCCTTTGTACTCCGTATTACTCTGTAAATAACAGACCACTTTCATGCATGGTTGAAGAGTGGAAGCGGATTCTCTTTCAATTTTGTTTCATGACCGGTATTACGGGATCTCTCTCTCGTTCAAGGGTAGCGACAGCGCTATTTGTGGAAATAACTGGAGTCGGTGGGTTTATTTGGCTGTTTGAGTTTGAGCCATTCGCGAAAAAGAATGCACACATGATGACTGCGACGTGCTACAGAGTAATACGGCGGGCAGTACAAGTAGAACAGCAAGCGCTCGTACTGGATAGGTCGGTAAGGATGCACGCATTGCGGCAGAGGCCAAGAAGGAGGCACAGCATAGAAGCAAACGGTGGCACCCAAGCTAAACAGCGCGTCGCTATTTGGTCTACGGAGCTGCTTTGACGTTTCATGCGGAGTAAATAATACTCCGTACGGAATACATCCCTACTACGGAGTACTGGTACGGTGTGTAGTATCCTTGAGGAATGCTGCACGTTGCAATATTGACGACCTACTCCGTACACCGTATTATTCGGCGGAAGAACGCAGCGAATCAGAAATCGGGGACGGAAGGATCCAAAAGGCAGCGTCAGGGGGGCGGCGGAACAAGTTGGGAAGATGGACCGAAAGGGCAAAACTGGGAAATGGCCAAGATGAGAAATTGGGAGTATTAATCAGAATAAAGGTGAAAAAATGAGTACAAGTAGTAAGGGGAGAATTGAGGAGGGAGGAATGAAGACAGGAGATCAGAATACAGACAAGATACGACAGCTATGGATACTAGGAGGCAAGAAAAAACCTGATGGTCTGCTACAAACCAAACGGCTTTCGTTCCAGAGACGGGCTCATCTGCGTGGCGTGGCTGTGCCGTCCCTTGATTTGCAAAACAACGGTTGGTGATCCGGCGTCGTGGAACTGTCACAAGAAATTAACAAGGGCCCAGGCCTTGGATGCACGTTGAATAGGCCGCAGGGTGGAGAAAGGCAGGCCACCCATTTAAAATTCAATCTGAAAGATTTGCATGCCACGCATTGGAGGATGGTGCCGTGTCTTGGCCAAACGCGAGCACTCGAATACTTTGCACGGAATATTACTTGTCTTTAGGGCGGCCGTAAAGAGGGCATAAAAATCGGGACCACGACGAGTAGTCTATGAGTAGTAAAAGGATAGTCTTTAAAGAGTGGAGAATCAGCTATATGACAAGCAAGGGAGGTTGAGTGCAAAGCAGTACGAGTAATACTCCGTACGAGTATCCATAAATAAGGGAGTCCCTATAGGACCAACAAAAATTCTAATATTCCAGACGATGAAGCAGAGGGTTCCCAGCAGAGTGTGATGCTCCCGTCCGCTGTATCCATATGTCGTACTGAGTATGCAGCATGGAGCACTAACACGAGGTAATGCGACGTAACGAAGCAGAGACGACGTGCTTCGCACATTCTCATCACTCGCCCTCGTATTCCTCCGCAATGCTCCGTTAAAAGCCCTTGGACGGATGCGGTGTAGGCTCATGCTTAATATCGATACTTTGCATTACTACCTCGTATTTACAAAAGCTACGAGAAGGGAGGTCACACGACGCTCAGTTAAGAAAGCACACGAAAACAGGTCAAGGGCGAATGTAGAAAAAACAAAAATGCCAAAGGATGAAGCTTATTACTCTACTCGTAGGGGGACACACACTGAAAAACGACAGAAAATGTGGAATATGGGATATTGCAAAATATCCCTTAATTTCTCTAGGGTCAAGATAGCATATTAAGGACACATATTTCTGTCAAGTTCGAAGTACGGAGTAGTGCTGATAACAAAGAAGCCAGCTGAACTATTGGAATAACTCCCCCTTTTTTGCCTTGACATTGTATCCCACATGCTGTGGAATGCTCTGGCACACTACCCTATTCGCGCCAAAGCGGGCAAAATTAAGCTTGCTAACCCCTGTTGGAGAAAGTCGATGGGCCCATCGAGTGGCTTAAGCCACAGGGGCCTAGTCCCTTTCCAGCCGAGCCAGCCACGCTAGAGTTGCCTCACCTCATCGCTTTCCCCATACTTTATTTCCACAACAGGCGATTCTGTGCTGCTCTTGTCACGATGCCGGCGGCTTTTGGGCATCCGTCGCATCCGGTATTGCACTGTAATTCTCATTCGTATTACTACTCGTACTACTCCTTATTGCTCTGTTCTTCCCGGTATTAAGTTCTAAACTAGATTGCTCGGCTTTTATGCCGTTTACACATTTGCACGATGGGCCGAAAGTTATATTGACCTCATTGCTCAAACCAGGTTTGCCTGAATGAGCTCTTCCGGAATCCATACATACCCCCAATAATATGCTCCAGTGCTCCGATCATCCCGTTCTCACATTTGCATTGCACAAAGCGGTTTTCTTTGCGCAGCTCGCAAGGGCAGCAGACTGTCCACCAGCGTCGGATTGACTGCAGTGGTTTCTGTGTTCGAATCTGACTCACATTGACCCGCCTGACAGCCTCCTGGGCAATGTGCCGAATTGACTCAAAAATATCCCATGAGACAATCCAAGAAGATTCAAGTTTGACAACACACGGTCACAACGGCGCCCAGTTGGAGCTCGGTGTTCGTAGTCGTCGACTCGGCTGATGGCATATTGTCTGACTTGCTTTGAGTCTCTCTCTACCAGCGCTACATTCGGGCGGCCGGGGAGAGCGATCTAATGCTGTCAGAAAATTGCATAGCCTGAGTTTGGACAGACTTGAGGCGCGAAAAAGCAGGATGGTAAGACAGCTGCGCTGAAAGGCTGCCGAGCAGAGAGCTGAGAGCTGAGAGCTGAGAGCAGAGAGCAGATTGCAGAGAGCGACCTCTCCTGTCATTGCTGACGGTCGTCCTATCTACGAGGCCGGGTCTGCCCGGCCTCCCCCTCCTGCCGCTGCTGACGCTGCTGAGCAATAAGCTCGGGAATCCACGAGTGTGGGGTTACAGGAGGGTCAGTGGACAGCAGCAAACCCCGCGGCTCCTGCTCTTCCTCTGCGATAGCCGCGGCCACGGCCGCCAGTCTCCGTGATCTGACGCGTGCTCGTCGTTGCCGTTGCCGATGAGCTTCGGAAGGGCCAGTGCCAGTGCGAGTGCCAGTGCCGGAGCCAGTTTCGGCCTGGGATCCGCCCGGGGGAGCTCGGCTGCTATGCTGGCTGTCGTTATGGAGTGAGTTCTGGCCAGACTGCTGGTGGCCGCGCCCAGATCCGCTCCCAGATCCGCTGACGTGGCCAGAAGACCGCTGGGCGTGCACATGCGCGGCGGAAGTGACACGGCTGATTCGTTAGAGGCCGGAGAGCAAGGGGAAAGAAAGGAAAAAAAAAGGAAAGTAGCAGGGACTCACTCTCTGTTCTGGCCAATGGTTGCAGTCTGCCAAATACGTCTGCTTTGATGCAGGCAAGGCCGGTTGAGATGAAGCGGCTCCAAAGGCCGACGATGTCGCTGCTGTGGTCCGTGTTCTTCTTCTTGCTCCATTTGCGTCGGTAGGTCTGGCTGGTCTGCCAGCTCTAGCTCTGGCAGCTCCATTTGCGTCGGTAGGTCTGGTTGGTCTTGTAGCTCAAGCTCTGGCATCGCTTGTTGCTCTTGGAGCCCTTCCGGCGCGAAGGCGCTGGCTGAATGCTGGCGACCGGCGTTTCCATGCTCGTGCTCGCTGGACGGTCCGAGGCCTTGGCGCCGGTGTGATGCCGGTCCTTGGTTGAGAGAAAGAGACTGGAAAGCCGAATAAATGTCCGTGTAGGGTGCGGCAGAGGCCATGTTGCCCATGGCTGCGAATTGATCCATGGTTGTAAAGATGCGAACGGAAGAGGCTCTTTCGTTTGGTTTTTTTTTTTTTTTTTTTTTTTTGGTTTTGCCTGTGAACGTGGTCAAGCTGGTGCACAAGAGCTCTTTTTCAGTTGATGAGAAAAGAGCGGTTCGCGATGGGAAAAAAGGATGGAGATGAACCCGAAAAACGACTTGTCTCCCGAGTCCAGCAGCCCTTGTGCCCTCGAGCGAGGGCAGACACACGGGGCTCTTGCCACCAGTTTCAACCAACCATTGCCACAGGCAGCCAACAGTCGGGGAAGAAGACATTGATAGAAATTATTTCACTTTTTGTCACTTTTACTGTGCAATTCTTCTACGCTGTGACGTGGAATGTTGAGACTAGAGTATATGTTGATGTTACCAGGGTTTTGGTAATTCACTGGAAAAAGCAAATATAGATTTCTTTTTGTTTTGTTCAGAGGGGTTTTTTTTTTTTTTTTTTTTGCTTCTCTTTTCTTTTCTTCTTTTTTTCTTTTTTTTGCCTTAATATCTTTGCCCTTCTGCAGTCGTCATGCTTAGTTCACATGACCACCATTGTCGTCGTTAATGACTACGGAGGCTTTTTGCTGGAGTGGTTAGTTGGAGTATCGCTTCCCATCACCGTGTCTCTTTTATTCTGTTTTTTTTATTGTTGTCAATTCCTATCTTTCACCCCCCTCCTCTGCACGCATAGCCACTGATCGAGTTGCTTTGGTGCTCAAGCGAATTACAACAACCATCAAACCTCGTACAGCCCTCTTCTCCATTCCCCTCACCTCTTTTTCATTTTTTTCCCCTTTGTTTTCTGACTTTCTTTCTTCCGGCTGACTTTCAACTTTTTTTTTTTTTTTTCTAAATCTGTCGTGGCTCGATTTAGGCTTCCCCTCATTCGCCCATTGCATTTGGCTAGCCAGATCGGCCAAGCAACTAGGGCTGGAGCCGTGCCGCTTTGCTGGTATGCGCTGAATCAGCCCGCTAGCTTGGCGAGACAACGAATCAGCAGGCTCCAGAAAGATTGCTCCATGCGGAAGCACAGCTGTCAGGCTTCCACTGTGCAAAGCAACACAAGGTGCAGAGGAGTATTATGACGGCGACATTTGGTGTGCAAGCAACACACGAAGAGGGAGTGCGTCGTAATATGCCACGAATCTGTGGCATACCTCCATGAGGCACGTCTGCCATTGGCTGCTGGCAATTGTGCGCAATCTATTTGAGCGCTTTTTTTTTTCTCATCGGCCCAAGCCTTGCGGGTGCTTTGTAAGGGCACGAAATAATACAGCGAGTGTGACACAGTGCCTCGAAAGTCGAAACCCCGTTTTCGTTGCAAAGACTAAAAAAAAATAAAAGCAGGCTCTCGAATGCAGAGGCGGGATGGCTCGAAGTCGGTCTGCCTAGCCTGGCTTTCATTCGTAGCTGTTTTCTTCGCGTGCCGGAAGGAGCAAGCTTCGGGGCTAAGAGTGAGACCAAATCACTCTCCGCAAACGTAGTAAGCAACTCGTACGATGCAGGAGCAGTTTTTGGGAGATGCAGGAATGGACAAAGAGGTTTGGAAAGGAAGGTGGGGGAGTATATGAATGGCAGGCCCCAATGCCAATGGACCTGCCGGTTTTGCATGAGGCTGAATCGCTCTTTCCTTTCTCTCTCTATCGTTCTTTCCTCTCTCTACCGTCCTTTCCTTTCTCTCTACCACCCCTCCCATCGTCTCCCCTGCTGGCAGTCTCTCTGCTCGCTACCTTTTTGACTCTTCTCTTGAACTCTTTTCTTCACAGTCCGTCTCTCGATCTCAGCAAATATGGCCGAGCTGGGTTTTGAAACCATACCGAGCCCGCCGGGCCTGCCTCTGCTGGGCAACGCCCGGGCCATCGACCCGGAAAACCCAATGCAATCGATTGCCCGCATGGCTGAAACCTATGGTGCGTGTGCTCGTCGTAGATGATGGCGTCAAGGAGACAACGGATGTTGAATGGACACAGAGCTCCGGCTCGGCTGACACGGCTCCGCAGGGGACATCTTCCGGCTGAACGTCATGGGCCGCTCGACGGTGGTGGTGTCGAGCAACGCGCTGCTCAACGAGTGCTTTGACGAGAAGCGCTTCCAAAAAGCCATCGGCGGCATTCTAAAGGTGTGTTTTTGTGGTGATGGAGCGAATGGTGGACAGCAGGCGTTCACGACATGCAGGGGCAGGCAGCCAAAGCAGCCAAGGCTAACGTGAGCCTCGCAACTACCGACAGCAAGTGCGCAACGGCGTGCACGACGGCCTGTTCACGTCGTTTGGCGCCGCAGAGCCCAACTGGGGCATCGCGCACCGGGTGCTGACGCCGGCCTTTGGCCCGCTGTCGATCCGCAACATGTTCCCGCAGATGCACGACATTGCCAGCCAGCTCGTGCTCAAGTGGGCGCGCGGCGGCCCCAGCACGCCCATCATGGTGACGGACGACTTTACGCGCATGGCGCTGGACACGCTGGCGCTGTGTGCCATGGGCCACCGCTTCAACAGCTTCTACCGCTCGGACATGCATCCCTTTGTGGCGGCCATGGGCCGCTTCCTCAAAGAGTCGGGCAACCGCAGCCGCCGCCCGCCGCTGCCGGCCATCTTCTACCAGCGCGCCGACCAGCAGTACTGGGCCGACATTGGCGTGATGCGCGAGACGGCCGACGGCATTGTGCGCGAGCGAAAGGCCCAGATGGAGGCCGATGCGGCCGACGAGGGACAGACACCGACGCCCCGCAAGCGCGGCGACCTGCTCGAGGCCATGCTCACCGGCGTCGACAAGCGCACGGGCCGCCAGCTGGACGACGCGGCCATCACCAACAACCTCATCACCTTTCTCATTGCCGGCCACGAGACCACGTCGGGCACGCTGTCGTTTGTCATGCACAATCTGCTGCGCCATCCCGAGGCCTTCCGCAAGGCCCAGGCCGAGGTCGACGCCGTCGTCGGCACCGGCCCCGTCACCGTCGACCACATCTCCAAGCTCGAGTTTGTGGCCGCCGTGCTGCGCGAGACGCTGCGCGTCAACTCGCCCATCCCGGCCATTGCCGTGCACTCCGACAAGGACCAGCTGCTGGCCGGCGGCAAGTACGGCGTGCACGCCGGCGAGACCATCATGCTGCTGCTGATGCGCGCCCACCGCGACCCGGCCGTGTTTGGCGACGACGCCTGCGAGTTCCGCCCCGAGCGCATGCTGGGCCCGGCCTTTGAGCAGCTGCAGCACGACCACCCGAACTGCTGGAAGCCCTTTGGCAACGGCAGCCGCGCCTGCATCGGCCGCCCCTTTGCCTGGCAGGAGGCCATGCTGGCGCTGGCCCTGCTGCTGCAGAACTTTACCTTTTACTTTGACGACGCCAACTACCAGCTGCAGGTCAAGGAGACCCTGACGCTCAAGCCCAAGGATTTCTACATGCGCGCCCAGCTGCGCGACGGCTTGACGCCCGCCCTGCTGGAGCAGCGCCTGGCCGGCCGGGGACCGAACGGATCGGCCAAAAAGAAGACGCCAGAAGAAGACGCGGCGGCGGCGGCAGCGGGGGCGGCTGGTGTGTCCAAGTCCGACAGCGACAAACCGGCGACGTACCCGATGCATATCTACTACGGCTCCAACAGCGGCACCTGCGAGGCCATGGCCAGCCGCGTGGCCGCCGATGCCGCTGCCCACGGCTTCCATGCTGCCGTGCTGGCCCCCCTGGATGCCGCCGCCAACCACGCGCTGCCGGCGGGCGAGCCCGTTGTCATTGTCACGGCGTCGTACGAGGGCGAGCCGCCCGACAACGCGGCCCAGTTTGTCAGCTGGCTCGAGCAGAAGACCAAGGAGGCGGAGGCGGAGACGGCGGAGGCCGGGGCGTCGAAAAACACGGAAAACACGAAAAACAGCCTTGCCGGCGTGGACTATGCCGTCTTCGGCTGCGGCCACCACGACTGGGCCCAGACCTTTTACCGCATTCCCAAGCTGGTCGACGCCTCGCTGGAGGCCTGCGGCGCCACGCGCCTGGCCAAGCTGGGCGTGGCCGACGCTGCCTCTGGCAACATGTTTGAGGACTTTGAGACCTGGGAAGACAGCGTGCTGTTTCCGACGCTCAAGGCCAAGTATCGCAGCAGCAGCGGTGGCAGTGGCAGTGACGGCGACTCGTCCGGCGGCGACGCGGCCAGTGTTGCTGCGACGGGCCTCACGGTCGAAATCACGACGCCGCGCACCTCGACGCTGCGCCAGGACGTGCGAGAGGCCCGCGTCGTGGCCACGCGCGAGCTCACGTCCGAGGCCGCTGCGGCCACGGCCACGCTGCGCAAAAAGCACATTGAGATCGAGCTTCCCAGCGACGTGTCGTACAAGGCCGGCGACTACCTGGCTGTGCTGCCCTTCAACAGCCGCAACACCATTGAGCGCGTCATGAACCGCTTCCACCTGCCGTGGGATGCCTACCTGACCATTCACACGGCTGGCGGCACCGCCACGGCCGCCGCATCGCAGACCGGCCTGCCCGTCGACACACCGGTGCCGGCCTTTGCCGTCCTGGGAGCCTATGTCGAGCTGGGGCAGCCTGCAACGAAAAGGGTATGTTGTTCAATCTCTCTCTCTCTCTCAAAAAAGAATCCTTTGTATCAATTCTGTGGTCTTGTGTGTTCTCACGTCTGACTGTGCCTGCAGAACATCCTGGCTCTCGCCGACACCACTGCCGACGACGCCGTCAAGGCCAAGCTGCAGCACCTGGCCGGTCCTGGCTATGCCGACGACGTTGTGGCCAAGCGCGTCACCGTGCTGGACCTCCTGGACGCGTATCCGACCATCGATCTGCCATTTGGGAGTTTCTTGGGCTTGCTGCCGCCCATGAGGGTTCGCCAATAGTGAGTTTTGATCGGTTCCTCCTCCCAAAGCCCCTGCCCTACCCGTACTAACTGTTTGCCCAGCTCCATCTCCTCGTCTCCGCTGTGGAATCCCCACCACGTGACTCTTTCCTACTCCGTGCTTACGGCGCCGGCCAAGTCCGGGCAGGGCACCTACGAAGGCGTGGCCTCCCACTTCCTGGCGTCCCTGAAGGCCGGCGACAGTCTGCACGTCGCGGTGCGGCCCAGCCACGCGACGTTCAGCCTGCCGCACGACGCCGAACACGTGCCCATCATCTGCGTCGCCGCCGGCACCGGCCTGGCTCCGTTCCGCGGCTTTGTGCAGGAGCGCGCGGCGCTGATAGCGGCTGGCCGTAAGCTTGCGCCGGCGCTGCTGTTCTTTGGCTGTCGCAACAAGGACATTGACGATCTCTACCGCGAGGAGTTTGATCAGTGGCAGGCCATGGGTGCTGTTGATGTGCGGCGGGCCTACAGCCGGCCGTCGGACGGGGCCAGCCCGTTCCGTCACGTGCAAGACCGGCTGTGGCACGACCGGGCCGATCTGACGCCGCTGTGGCGCGAGGGCGCCCGCGTGTACGTGTGTGGATCGCGCCCGGTGGGCGAGGCGGTCAAGGACGTGATGCTGCGCATGTACCACGAATGGCGAGCCAGCAAGCCGGGCGGGGTCAAGGAAGGAGAGGATGTGGCCGAGGAGGCGCTTGCCTGGTTCAACCGAATGCGCAACGAGCGCTATTCGACAGACGTGTTTGACTAGGCGGCGTGGTGTGGTGTGGTGTGTGTTGGCCGTCAGACTGTCATGTTCCAGTCATATAAAGGTGTATTGCAGAACAGACCGTCGTGTGTGCGTGCTGTTGGACAGATTCGATTAAGGCGTCTGTAGAACCGACTGAATGCGCCCCCGCTGAAACGGATAGACATGCCGCAAGCTTTGTTGCAGTAGATGTGGTGAATGTCTCTAAGCAGGCCTGATGCGAGCCTGCATGCACCGAGTCGTCTCTCATGGTCTTCATGGTCCTCATGGTCCGTCATATGCCCAGTCCCATCTCGTCGTGGTCGTGGTCGTGGCCGTCATCGTCGTCGTCCCGTCATATGCCCAGACCCATCTCGTCGTCGTCGTCGTCGTCGCCGTAGCCGCCGTAGCCGTCGTCCGCGGCTTCCGCCTCTTCCTCTTCGCGCCGGCTGGCCTCGGCGGCCGCGCCCAGCCGCCGCATGCCGTCGTGCAATGCCGTCAGCAGTCCACGCGTCTCGGCCAGCTCCATGGCGCCAATGCCGCGGAGATTGGTGATGGCCGGGAGCGTCGCTGTGCTGCCAGCAGCGCTGCCAACGCCTCCCAGACCGCCCAGGCCACCCATGCCGCCCATGCCTCCAATGCCACCGGCTCCGCTGCCAGGCCCGCCGCTGCCGCCGCCGCTGCCATCCAGCAGGCGTCTCACTTTGGCCGCGCGCACTTCGGCCAGGTCGCGCAGCAGCGCGCGCACGTCGCCGACGGACGCCGGCAGGTCGTCGGGCGCGTGTGCCAGCAGGATCTCGGCCATCTCGAACCAGTGGTAGGGCAGGTAGCCGGCCGGGCTGTCGGCGGTGCAGCTGGGCAGGAACGGCGGCGAGAAGGCGTAGTCGCCGCCACCGTCGGCCGCCATGGCGTCGCCATAGCGGCGAGCATTGCCGCGGGCATCGGCTCTCACCGGCGGCGGCGGCGGCGGCGCGCCAAAATGGACGACCGAGGCTGATGGGCCGCGCTGCTGCGGCACGCCGTTGGTGCCGTCAGCGCCGTAAGAGGTCTCGCCGCCGTCCGCGTCGCCGCCGCCGCCCTCCCTCGACTCCAGCCAGATCAGCTCCCGCAGACTGGCCGGATGCAGCCACGGCGGCGCCACAATGCTGGCGCGGCGCTGGCGCTTCAGCAGCAGCGCCAGCCACAGCGGCAGCACGGCGCGGTGCGGCGGCCGCAGCGACGGGGTTTCGCCCTGCCGGCTTTGGTCAGTAGAGGAAAAGACTGCAAGCGAGAGAGAGAGATGAAGCAGACGAAAAAACAAAAAAAAAACTCACTCCCAACAACCGAATGCTGTCGAGGCGCTGGCGCGGCACCACCGTCACGAGCTCCATTTCGCAGAGAAATGCCACCTCTGCCGGCAGCAGTCCCGACGGCAAAGGCAAGGCCATTTTGTGAGTGGGTGAGTGGGTGAGTGGGTGTGTGGGAAAAGAGAGGAAGAAAATAAAAGAGATAGAGAGCTTGCTTGTCGTCTTTTCTTTATCTTGTCTTTGTTGTGCTCAAGGCAGGCACTTCCTCTGCTTCGTACTCGTCACTGCCAAATGCAAATATGCTGACGTTGGCAAAATTCAAATTGGAAGGCGCTACCCAAAAGACGCGCCTCAACGCGTTTGGACACCGCCTTCTGTTAATGGCTACTGTGTAATATTACGTTACAGAGTCCCCTATCAGCCCGCTAAAACAGATACCAGAATATTACCAGCCAACCAGCCTCATTACTGTTAATGTACGTCGTATATCGTATTATTTACAAATCTAGCCTCCCAGGACAGCTCTTCGACATGACGCTTTTCCCACTTCGCATCCTCGCCCCCCGGCTCGATTGTTATCGATCCAGCGGCAGCACTTGAGTGACTTTTTTGAACTTGCCGGTTACCGGGTCCTTGACAAACGCCGTCATCTGCACCGTCGACTCGGTGTCGTCGAAAATTGCTTCTCGCTGGCGGAGCCGTAGCCATCTGTTGGTTAGCAAAAGGACAAAGACGACCCAAGACAGAAAGAAACCCGAATGGCGCAAGAAAAAGATATACGAGATAGACCGAATGGCGCAAGAAAACGATAACGAGACAGACTGAATGGCGCAAGAAAACGATAACGAGACAGACCGAATGGTGCAAGAAAACGAGATAGAGCGGATACACAACCAAGACATTGTCAACTCACTTTTCATAGAGCGTTCCTTCGGTCTCGTTGTCGGCCTCGATTTCCCGGTTCCAGTCAGCAATCGTCCACAGGACCTTGCTGTCCCAGAACCCGTCGCGGCGAGGATATGCAGCCAGCAGACGAATGGCTTCGTCGCGCACCTCCTCCAGCCGACACTTGACCGACACCACAAAAAGCGCCATGGTCGGCCCGTTGTCCAGCGTGAACAGCTCGCTGCGCAGGCCGCTGGCTCCGCCGATTCCGAACGGGCTGCCGGCGCTGCTGGCGCTGCTGGCGCTGCTGCTGTAGCTGCCAGCCCTGCCGGCCCTGCTGTCATAGGCGCCATTGAAATGCGGCTGTCGGGGCAGCAGAATGGCGGCCAGCCGGTTGAGCTCGCGGAACTGCGGCGTCAGATGGTACATGGACTCGTAGTCCGAATAGGTGAGCGACCGCACGCCGATCCAGGCCAGCAGGTACTGGATCTGCAGACTGACCGCCCGGAAGTAGGCTGCCTCGCCGGCATGGTAGGCGGTGCCAACGCCAACACTGCCAACACCGGCACCGCCGCTGCTCCCCCCCTCAAACGACGCTGTCGTAGCCGTCCCTGTGCTTGCGAGGACGCCCCGGCACCGCGCAGCATCGTACAGCGGCCAAAACGCGGCGTGCCACGACTCCAAACACTCGAGGTAGACGCGCTGGACGCCGCGCGCTCCCGGCACGTCGCACAGATCCAGCATGCGGCCTGCCGCCGCCGCCTGCGCCGCCGCCTCCGGGTGGGCATCCATGTGGCGCTGCAGCTCGGCCACCATGCAGCGCGGGAACTGCAGCACCCATTGCTGCACCAGATCCCACCACCGGCGCGCCTCGTCCAGGTTTTCAAACGCCGCCGGCAGCATCGACGGGTGCAGCGCGTCCAGCGCCTGCAGGTGGATGTCGGCCGGCATCGTGCGCCGCAGCCGGAACACGCCCAGCGACCAGGCCTGGAAGTCCAGCCGCCGGAACACCTGCATCACCTCGTCGTCCAGCACGTATGGCGCCGGCGACCGCGTCAGCGCCCGCGCCACTGCCGGGCTCGCAGCCGGGCTCGCAGCCGGGCTCGCAGCCGCTGCTGCCCGCCTCATATTCATGGCATGGCTGGCGTCGGACGTCCGCGGCAATGCATGGGGTTTCCTTCTGTCGGAACCGGCATCAGAATCAAACCCGGCAAAACCGGCCACGGCGCTGTTGATGAGACTGCCGCCCCAGCTGGCTGGCTGAGCCGCGCCGCTGGACACCGTGCGCGCAACAAACTGGTCGAGAATCTGCAGCCCGTGCTTGATGTGGCCCAGCGCCGCCCGACTGTTTCCTTGGAGAGCTTCAAAGCAGACAAATAACAGGCACGCCATGACGGCCGCGCGGACCTCGTCGCTCGAATCGGACTTGGCCGCCTCGCTGCAGTCGGCATTGCGTTCCCTCTTTATCGTCACCAACGCGTCCGCATGATCGCTTGCCCATGGCGCGTGGTCTGTTGATCTTGCTGCTGCTGCTGCTGCTGCTGCTGCTGCTGCTGCTGGCTCGGCTGGCTGCTTTGTCTTGCCCTGCATCCGAAGCAGGCGCATTGCCTGGCCATAGTATGTCAGAGCGCTGCGGTAGTGCGGCCGCAGAGGGCAGGTGGCCGCGCCGCGGATGGTCCGGTGGTGGTCTGGATGGCCTGCCAGCTCTTCTGGAGACTGGGCCTGGACCATGGCACCGACGGCGAGGGCAGCATACCGCACAGCCGGCACGTCGCGGCAGAGCTGTGGTATGGTGCGTGTCCACAGGCTGGAGAGGAACCAGCCTCCGCCAAGGTCGGGCGCCAACATCAGCCATCGATCAAAGTATGCTCTCTCGCTTTCGTGTGCGAACATGGCGCTGTTGTAATTGGGCTCCAGCAGCACGAGCGCCTGTGTGCTGCAGTTGCCGCCGCGGCTCTCGTTTGACGCCGAGCGTTTGGTAGAGCCATCGGCCAGGACCACATCCTCTTCAGGGCCAATGGCGGCCTCGCTCTCGAGACCGTCCGCCGTCCACAGAGGACGACTGCGGCCACGGCCACGCTGCTGAGATGATGCGGAGGAGACAGCCGACGCTCGCCAAGAAAACTCTGCATAAGCGCTAGCAGCAGCAGGCATAGACGCTTCGGCGTCAGCCGGCCGCTTTACGCGCTGTTGTTTGCGTTGTTGGGTCGACGCCAGCGCAGCAGGCTTGTTCTTTGGACGAAATGGGACGCTGCTGTTGGTCGACGTGCTCTGCGTCGTCTCATCGCTGGGCGACGTTGGAGAAGGCGCTTCGTCGTAGCCTTCGCAGAAGCCCCGCCATTTGAGGCAGCGCTGGCACGACGGCTTGACTTCGTCGCATTTTACGTGGCGTTTTCTGAATTACGCAGTTAGAAGGAGAGCAGAAAATGCAGGAGCGCAAATGCACGACGTCGTTCAAGAACCAGTCCCGAAACGAGCCAACCTAGCAAGCCAGACAGTCGCACAGAGTAAAAGGGAGGTGTGGGGAGGGGAGTGCGGGATGTTGGGAGCCATGTCGGAATACGAGTATACGAGCATAATACCCACTTGCCTGCAGAAGAGACGGGTTAGTGATTCAACCTTTCGCTTGCAACGTGTCGGAGCGCTAGATCTGGGGGGGGAGAAGGCGAATCAAGAGACAGCTTACAAGTCTTACAGCCCGTCCGCACCTTTGGGACACTGGCACGCGTAGCCCGCGGCCTATGTTTCAGGGCGAACGTCAAGACGGTCGGGCCACCTTCCGTTCTGCTGCTGCCACCACCACCACCAGGGCCACCTGCCTGGCCACCAGCAGGACCCCCTCGCTCGCTGGCTCCTCCGGCAGTTCCCCCGCCGCCACCAGCACTACTGCTAGCGGTAGAATGCTGCTGCTGCTGTGTTTGCTGCTGTGGTTGCTGCTGTGGCTGCTGCTGGTGCTGGTGCTGCTGTCGGTTCTGTAAATGATGTTGCTGCTGCTGGTGTTGCTGTTGCGGCGGCGCCTGTGTCTGAGCTTCCACAAGACCAATCCGACCGGGCGCCGGACGGAAAAGAGAGAGCGGGTGAACAATGGGCGGAGGCCGAGAAGCGGGCAAACCAAACTTGCACAGGTCAGGCCGATCGAGCGAGGAAGACAAAGTGGGCGATGCCGTGGCGGCAGCAGCAGCCTCCCGGCTGTTGGCGTTTCCGGCAAGAGGGAAGCTGGCGCTGCTGCTATCGGTGCTGTCGAGGCAGCTGGCAGCTAGCATCTGCTGCCGCCGCCGTGGTCCACCGTTTGCAGTAAGGTCTAACGGCATAGGATCTGTTCGACCTAGGGATCAGGGAATATGAGAGGGGGGGGGGGGGGGGGGTGTAAGGCGAGCAGCGGGCTTGGTATTGGGGGTCTGGGTGAAAGGAGGCGCCAAGGAGGACGAAAGGGGCAGAAGACAAATCAAAAAATCAAAACCGCCTTCTCCAGCCGCACCAGCTGCTCGCTGATAGAAAAGCAAGGCCACAGACCTCGTGAGACCAAGAGAGGCCCAAGAAACCAAAAAGAGCAAGGGCTAGGCAAAAAAAAGGCTGCTCTGGAACAGACTGCAGTGGTACTACTCCGTAGACAGTGGTAGAACCTCGTAGGAGACAAAAAATAAGGGAGAGAATGAGGATTTGGACAGAAAAGGCAAATCGTAAAGGTAGGTAGGAAAAGCAACCCGATATAATAAGAAGCGAAAAGACAACAGAGCGCAATGTCGGGCTATGAGTGAGCGTGCCTGAGCCAAGGTTCAAATGCCGCTACAGAAGCTAAGGAACAGCAGAAAACAATAACCAAAACCCTTCCACCCCACAAAGCCAAGTTGGATGTGCGGAGCACTCCGCCAGTTGGGAAAGGATAACAGGTCAGTGCAGCCCCCCCCCGCCTCCTTATCAGTTGCTGCTAGAGCAATACAACACAAAAATTTGGTTTTTTTCTCGTGGTCCAACGTTCAACACAACATGGACCATGGGGTAATAATACGAGTACACCTCACAGTAGTGCGACCTCTCTGTATATGGGAGGCTGACTTCGGGACGGTGGCGATGGCGATGGCGATCGTGAAATTGAACAACAGGTGATGGAGGAGAGAAGAGGAAAGTTGGGGAGGGGAGGAGGAAGAATATGGACAGATAGCTGGGATGTTCATGAGGCGCATTGCGGGAAGGAACTGTCAGCACCACCCCTGTAGCAGGAAGGCACTCTCTTGCCAGAGCCGAAAAGGGAACAATTGACTATTACGGAGTAGTGGCAAGGCAGGCGCGACTCGATATCTCGGGTGGACCAGATTTCTGGTGGTGAGAGCAACGGAGGGCGCTGTCAATCTCACACAAAAGGTGACAAGCCAGACAAGCCAGACAAGCCAGACAATCGAGAGAACTCAGCATACTCGTATCCTTATGGATGCATATCAACGACGGCATAAAGATGCCGGTGGCAACGGCGCCTAACATACGATGTAATACTCCATACTGGATTTGGATGGAGGCTAATGCTTGCTAATTGTGAATTCCTGCTCGTCAATGGAGTACCATAGTTGCTGCTAAAAATCAGGGCTTGACGATTCGTTCTTTCAGAATGACGGCACTTTTCCGCCCTCGGGCTGACATGCCGTGCTGGAATCAGCGCCAGTGCGCTAGCTGGCTTGAGTAGGTGTCGCCGAGAACGCACCCGAGCACTGGTGGGTGTGGGGAGAGAGCCCCAAACCAAAAAAAAAAACCAGGCCAACCACATGGCGCTGGAGCGGGAAAGCGAAGCTTGGCCATGGAGCGAGTCAGCTAGAAAACCAAGCGAGGAGAGACGGATGGGAGGTTGGTCAGACGATTGGATTGCAAGACACTGCGTATTACGACGCACAGGGGATAATACGCTTACGGGTTACAGGGATGACGACGCCGTCAAAGCAGGCAATGAAAGCAAATAATTGAGGCGAAGCAGATGAAGCGGTGAGATGGAACTGGGTATACGAGTACGTTTCATTTGCATGTGTATGAGTTTATTCATTCTTTTCTAACGGATGTCGTCTTGCGCTTTCTTGCTCACCAGGCCATGGCCACGACGAACAGACAAAGAAACGATTCAACGACTTCTCTTGCCAAAAGAGACAAAGAGCTGGCGAGGGGAAAACAAAAGAGCCAAAGAAAAGACAAAGAGAGAGAGAGAGAGAGAGAGAGAGAGAGAGAGAGACTTACTCCGTGGGGACACAATAACCTGGCCTAACTGACAGGGAGGTGCCCTGGCATTTTAAACAGAAGAACAGGTACATGCGATCAGGCCGCAGGTGGAAGAAACACGGCGCAACCAACTCGTGGCAGTCGGGCCAGGCACAGACGGCCATTTGGAGGGGCGAAAACTTCGTGTACAAGGAGATCTGGTAGAGAAATTTGACCATGGCCGGCGACATGCATCTGCGGTGGGTGAGAAGCTCGGTGTCCTGGCCGCAGCAGAGCAGGCCCAGGACACCCAGAGCGCGGTGCAGGTGCTGCTGCCGGGCGAGCTCGTCCGATTCTTCGTGGAATTGGATAAAGGCCTTCACCATCTCCATTTTGCGGTCTATGTCCGCATACCGCCGCTGGCCGCGGGCGACGACCGACTGCAGGCAGGGCTGACACACCACGTGCTCGCACGGCAGCACATGCTGGGCGCAGGCGCCCAGCCGCCGCTTGCAGACGCGGCACTTGACGGTCACCGCCGTGTCGAAGCTTTCGGACCGGCCCACCCTGTGCCGGCCGCACTGGTCGGCGCTGCACTGGGAGAGGTCGGGGAGCAACATCTGCATGCTCTCCGGCAGCGGCTCCGGCCACCACGTGCCCTCGTCGAGCGCATCGGACAGCTCCCCTGTCCCCTTCTTGGAGCCGTCGTCCTCCGAGCCGTCGTCCTTCGAGTCGGCGTGGTCGGCCGTCAGCTCCGGCTCGACCGTCAGCGCGTCGACAAAACTGGGCACGGCCTCCTGACCTTGGGGGGCAGCCCCTCCAGCGGCCGCAGCACGGCATCTATCCTCTTCACCATCTCTTTGGTGTGTAGCCTCCTGGAGCTGCAGTCGCCGCAAGCGCCGGTCTAGCTCGAACGGGTCGATGCCGTGGTGCGAGGCCAGTGGGAACGGGATCGGCGCAACCGGCGCAGCCGGCGTCGTGGGCACAGCAGGAGAGTCCATGGGCGTCGTGGGCGCAACAGGAATGTTTGGGGGAGTCGAGGTGGACTGAGACTGTGCAAGCTCAGTGTTGATCTCAGAACCACCTAAGAGGGCTGTGCCTGTGCAGGGAGCAACAGCACTTACGAAAGAGAAGCGATGCCGGCAAGCAATCCGGGAAAAAAAAATGACTGTTCTAGCGGAACTGTGTCCCAAAGAGAACAGCGCTTGTTGAGGATGATGGATGATCTGACGATACGTCCAGACTCTGCCTCAGGACGTATATATATACATATACGTGTGTGACAGTCTCTGGCCACCAAGAGCTTGGGATACAAAGCAGCCTGTACACCAGACGTGTTTGAATGTCTGCAATCACAAAGCATTGTTCACACAATCGGACGGCGGACAAGGAACGACTTGCTCTGGCCTTTGAGGACCTGTTCAGCCTTTTGTTTGGGCATGCAGCAACAAAGAGGACAAAGAGGACTGGCCATCGTCTGAAAGCCTGTCAAGAAGAGTCGAACTCGGAAAGAAACTGTGATTCGCCGCCTGCTAAGCAATATCCTTTGGCAATCTATTTTCTGGCAGTGTTTTTCCTAAAAAATCCTTTGTCCTTCTGGCCCTCCTTCTGGCTCATTCTGGCCCTCCCCCTGACCCTCCTTCTGGCCCTCCTTCACGCAACCGCTTCTCTTCTTCTTCACGCAACCGCCGCTTTACAATTCGTTTGCCCATGCCTCCTCGTCTGGTTCTGCGCTTTTTTGGCTGAACAGTGTCACTTTGCCCTTCCTCCTCCGTGTCTTCAGGCCGTCCCCGTTTTTGGCCCTGTCGGTTGTCGCGCTGACGGTCTGACGGCTGTTCTACCGGATATCTTCCTAGTGACAGCTGTCGGCGCTGGCGGTCTGACGGCCGCTCCACCCGATATCGTCCTAGCGACAGCTGTCGGCCCGCCTGTTGCCCTGACTGGGCCGACTGGGCCTCGCGCTGCCGTCTTTCCTGTTGTCTCAACGACCGTCTCAGCGGGTTGGCTCGAAGTTCTTGCAGAAGCCTGTCCAGCCGCTCTGCTGCGGACGGTCCTTCGGAAGACTGGCTTGCCTGCTGTTGTGGCTGTTGTGGCTGTTGTGGCTGTTGTTGCTGTTGTGGCTGTTGTTGCTGTGCCAGCCCATGCGACTGTTGTCTTGCGACCTGTTCCTCTGGCTGTCCTCCTTCTGGCCCGTGGTCCGGCGACTGCTCTGGCGCTTCTCGTTGTTGCTCTCTCGCTGCATCGTGCCAACTCCGCGGCCCTGGTGCCACTTGGCTGCTGTCGGGCCACGGTGCATCGATCATTTCCTCATCTTCTCCTGCTGATACGACACTTGGCTGCTGCTGCTGCTGCTGCTGCTGCTGCTGCTGCTGCTGCTCTGCTGTTCTTAGGCTCCTCAGTCTCGGCGATCCGACCCATCCGAGTTCGCTGGACGAGCTCAGGTCAAAGTCGACAATGTCCTCTGGTTCTTGGGCACCGAGATTCAGGTGGCATTGGCACCGACAATCCAAGTCGTAGCAGTGGGCGCAGCCGACGACTGCACACGACGAGCGACCACGAGGCGGCGCCGACGACGACGACGATGCGGACGACGACGACGCCGATGTCCTCACCACAGCCGGACGGCGGCCACCGACCAGGTGCGACCGAGGCGTCGTCGGCATGCGTGTGGTCCTTGGGCGTTTTGGCAGGCTGGGGGGTGGCATCGACGACGGCGAAGGCTGAGGAGGAAGAGGAGGAGGCTGCAGAGCCGTGGCGGTAGCCTCGCTGCGAGCCACCTCCAGCGCGAGAGCGCTGGGTTTGCGGGTCCGTTTGGACGTGAGCGCCGACGGCAGCTCTGGCTGCCGAGCGGCGTCCGCCGTGCTCTTTTGGGGCGACATGGTGCGTGAGGCGACAAAGATTGTAGACGAGAAAGATTGTAGACGAGAAAGATTGTAGACGAGAAAGATTGTAGACGAGAAAGATTGTAGACGAGAAAGATTGTAGACGAGAAAGACTTGTAGACGAGAAAGGGGATTTTGCGTACTGCTCAAAACGTGATACGGACTTTATGAATGCCGGAAAGTGTTTCCAAGCGAAGAGAAAACGGCTTTGTGAAGGACTTATGGACTCCAGAGTGTGTTTCCATGCGAAGAGAAGACGGGCTATAAGTATGCGTGGGCTGGACCGAATGGCGAGATCAAACACCAAACAATGAAAAATTCAAAAAATAAAAAATAGAATTTAAAAATAAAAATAAACCAACTGGACGCTTTTGATTTTGTACTATTGCGCCGTTGGTTGTCTTTTGACCGAAAACGGCTGTGCAAGGGATAATACAGCCCCAAATAAAAGAACGGCAATGGCAGTTTTCCGTCGAAAGACTGACGACAGCACTGTAGGCGATGCCAATCCTCATACAATCACGACTTCTATAATTGTATAGTGTGATATCGCAGCTGTTTGCCCTTTCCTGTCGTCACTTCTACTCTGAGTTTTTTTTTTTTTTTTTTTTTTTTTCTGTCTCGGAATGCTGCTGGCCATTGTAGCAGAGCAAAAGCAGCAGCGCAGACCCCCTCGCCGTCTTTGAGGTCTGCAGACTTGCAGTTTTTTTCTTTCTTTTTCAAACAAAGAAAGAGCCTCGCATCGCCCGGGCCAGTTTCTTTATCCCAACGATTGCCTTTCAAGCCTCCGTTTCCAACGTCACGCTCCAAGGGGCTCTTTGGCCAAACAAGCCTAAAACGGCAGAGGATGTGTGTCTTGGACAAAGAGTCTGTATTGAGATGGACCTGAGATCTACGCAAAACTAAACAAAAACAGAAAAACAGAAAAAAGAAAAAAGAAAAAAAGAAATCGGCTAGGAAAGGGGAATGGAACAAAGACAGGAATACGCAAATGCAACAAGCCAGCCCGAAAAGCCAATACCGGCTCATGTACTGCTCGCCACGGAAATCCGTCGACAGTCAAGTCGTAGGGGGTGGTCGATGTCCCTGGCCTTCTACACCAACCGCTCGGCCACGTTCCAGACGGTGCCAGAGGCGGTTTGGGGGCTGTCTACGGCCGCTGGCTGATCCAGCAGCAGCAGCAGCAGCAGGAGGAGCAGAGGCGTCGCTGACGCTCAAGCTAAAGGGCATTAAAGATATACCACAGCCCCGTCAAAAGGTCGACCCAGTCTTCGAGCGTGACCCAGAATCCGCCGCACACGACAACATAGCCGACAGCAAAGGCTGCCTGCACATGGCGGCACGACGACGGCCGCTCAACCACGAAATTGGAGTGGTAGTAATACTCCCGGCCGCCGACAAGGCCCACATAGCAGAATAGGCCGCCGGCGACCGCCAACAGGGCCAGCGACAGCCGGAATACATGGTCGCTCATCACCAGCAACGTCTCCTCCAGGTCCGAGTGGTCGCCCGACGGACACAGCAGACCGCGGCCGCCGTGGCAGTGCACGCGGCACGCCTGGTCGTCGCACCAGTGGTTGACGGGGTAGCCGCAGACGCTGGTGGGCCGTTTGCCGCTGCCGTCGTCGAGCATCAGCACAAGCCAAGAGTGCCAGACGGCCCGCAGGTGCGGCGCACACACCAGGCTCATGGCCAGAAAGGGCGCCAGCACCAGCATGCTGAAGCGGCCAACCATCACCATCTCGTCAATGAGATACTGCCAGCGCCACAGCACAAACGGCACGCCGGCCGAACCGGCCAGGCATATGAAGTCCCGCAGGTCGACCGTGCGTGGCGTATTGCTGCTCATCAGCGCTTTGCGTGAGGGTTACTGTGTCCGTGAGGGTTACGGTTTGTCTTCCAGCGTCGAAAGACAGCGTCGACACCGCCAAAAGAGTTGGATCAAGTGTCCACCAGGCGTCGTAGATCGTATATCAGCAGTGGCAGCAATTTTTGAGTTCCCAGACAAAGCCATATCCAAACATCTGAGCATCGTCGTTATAGAACTCCGTGTCTTATAAACACAACGCAAAAGGAACTGCAAAGGAAGCGCAAAGTGCTGGATTTCAGACAAAGACAGCTGTGTTCAATGAACGCAGAATCAAAAAACAATGGCAATGTTCACGAGACTCGGACAAAGACCTCTCCCAGCGAGAACAAAGAGATCTAGACGAATCGTCCCGTCTCCTGTCTCTTCACAACACATCCAGGAAATGGAGACTGGCAATCTCAGCCTTTTCATAGTCGTCCGAGCAGTTACGGTTTTGAGGCACAAAAAAAAAAACACTAATAAACACAATACATTCAACTTGCGTTTCTCAGCTCCATGTTGGAAAAAAAACAAACGAGCTCAGCATAACTCTGCAGCTCTGAACTCCCACAAAAAAAAAGAGTTCAAAGGTTGACAAGAGTGGGACTTGAACCCACGCGGATTGCTCCATAGGAACCTTAATCCTACGCCATAACCAACTCGGCCATCTTGCCATCTGATTCGCTGCAGGAAATTTTCGGTTACTTCGATATATAAGCGTGAAATTCAACATCACATATGGCACCGGAGTAAAGGGCAGTTTTAACAAACTGCTATAGCTTTATGTGCTAATATAGCGCAAATTTCCTGAAGCTTTGATGGCAAGATGGCCGAGTTGGTTATGGCGTAGGATTAAGGTTCCTATGGAGCAATCCGCGTGGGTTCGAGTCCCACTCTTGTCAATTTTTTTTGTTTTTTTTCGGGGGTTTTTTTTTTGCCTTTTTTGTTTAAGGGTCACTTGCTCTCTTCTCACCCCTTTTGGCTCTGCCGCCGCCAACTGGCCTTCTGTAGCCATAACTTACTCGTAAAAGCTGCAACACAAACGACCACCATATTGCTAAAAGAACCGTTACTCAAGATTCGATTGCGATTGCTGGTCAATTTCGGCACCTCGCCGGAAGTTCGTAGCTTGGCCAATTTGGTGTAGCAAGGGTTTGGGTATGGTGGATTCCCTTAATATAGCGTTCTGCGCCGGAGCCACTTCTACCTCGAACTCCGTACGGAGTATCCATATTATCACGTCCCACAGGAACAAAAAGCATCTCGTGTTGTTTCTTCAATTGAAGCTTGGGCAGACTTTTATGCATGCCAATATGTGGTGATTCAAAGCGTATGCGGGCCAGCCTGGCGTGTTATATCCATCATTACGACGAATGACGTCGAAAGGGCAAGAGTGACCGCTTTCATTGCTGCTGCCTCAAACGGAAGCCGCAACCCATTGACCAATCGCAAAATAAGCAAAGAGCCATCCGCGTTCGCCAAATCTCCTCTCGTGGAAGAGCTATCGCCAACCAACAGTCCAGCTTACCATTGTCAAGAGACAGAAAATGGCCTCGGGCCAAGTTCAAGAAGACAACTCCGAAATTTCTGAGGTGGCTGAAGCTGCTGATGGGGCCGCTATCTCGGCGAGCTACGAGCGCTTGGCCAGGCTCTGGCATTCAGACACAAAAAATGGCGACCAAGCTGCCACGGCGAGTTTTCGGCTTGTAGGCTTATTCTCTTTTTTTTTTTTTCTGTTTTTTTTGCCGCAGGTTTGCCTCTGCAATCACTCGAAACAGAGCTTAGCAGCCTAGGACTTTTGGCCGTGGCCTTTGCTTTGATATAATGTGCTAACCTAAATGTTTCGTTTGTCCACGTCTGGTATACAGCTCAACGCCGCTTGTGCCACTCTTATCGATGGCCAGAACGACCAGCCGTATGAGTTTACACGTCAGAGGCTTTACGATTGCGGGCAAGACAGCCACAGCAACGGCCAGCGCCACGCTGACGCCGCGCAAGATGCAAACGCCACGGATGAAGCCACGAGTGCAGCGGCGGGAGCGTCGCCGTTTCTGGCTGTTAAGGACGCTTGTCCCGTTGCCTCTAGTTTGGCCGTGGTCGAGTTGCCCAGACCGGAGCCGAGGTCCTTGAGTCTGGCGGACGAGCGTGAGCGGCTGGCCAGGTTGAAGAGCGAGTTGTCCAGGGCACAAAAATCACTGGACCAAATGCACGGCGTCATACAGCAACTGGACGACGAGGAACAGAGAGACGACGAGCGTGAAGCAGCGCGCGAAGCATCCCGCGAAGCAGTCGGGGCGGCTGGGCTCAGCGGCAGCGCCTGTTCTCAGGATACCTGTGGCGATTCGTTGCAGGCCGTGGCAGTCCGAGAGCAGCGACGCAGCCAGCGCTGCTTGGACCGGGTAGCCAGCCTGGCCAAGCTTGTGCTGTTTAGACGAAAATGCGACCAGCTCTCAGCCCAGCTGGCTCTGTCGACCACGGCAATCAGCGGCATGCTTGATCGCGTTGCAGCTTCCCAGCGGAAAGAGGCAGCTGCAGCCGAGGCAGAGAAACTGCCGGCTCATATGGCGAGCCAACAAGATGAGGAGGAGGTTGTGGTTGACGCGGAGGCAGTTATGGCTCCTGCTGCATCTGCGGATGTGGCTGCAGATGCGACGATGATTGTGACGGCCGTTGCGGGTGAAAACGCACATCGCCAGACAGACAAGGAAGCTCAACGGAAGGAAGAGGTAACAGCCGCCGCGGCCGCTGATCACCAAAGCGCCGCCCAAGACGTTACTCCCGCTGCGGCAAAGATCCAGCTGCCGAGGAGCACCGACCAAGAGAAGCGATGCAAAGGCGCAGTTGACCATTCGAGCAGCGAATCGGCTGAACGCATAACTGAAGAGAGAGCCTTCGAGCTCAAACTTAGGACAGGGCTTGCTGCCATCGAGAGCATTGAAGAGGCAATTAGACAAAGTAAAATGAACAGTCTACAACAGCCCGGCAACGATGCGGACGCCACCCGTGTCAACATTGCAGCCGAAGAGCAGTCTCTGCGGCACTTTGGACAGGCAGACTCGAAGCGGGAGCACGAACAAGTGCCATCGTCGCCGTCGCAGCTTGGCGACGGCGGAAGCGGAGCAGGACGGAAGCGCGCCAGGAAACAAAACGGCATGCCGCATGCGGGCAGAAAAAGGCCGTCTATCTGCGCGCACCAGATGTGGTGGAAGAAGGTGGAGGCCACGCAGGGTTGTCTGCACTGCAGCCGACCAAAAGCCCACCCCATCTACCAGTGCCCAGGCTGCCCAGTAGCTGCTTGCGGAAGGTGCCGGCGAGCGTTCATGGCCCTGGAGGGTCCGACGGCCCCTGAGGCGGAGACCCTACGCAGTCTAGCAGCCAGGCTTGCAAGGGACCATGGCGTTCAGACGGCTACGAAGGCAGAGACCTTGAACAGCCTTGCGGCCAGAGCTGCAAAGACCCCAGACGGCCCGACGAGCACCGAGACAGAGACCCTAGCCAGTCTGGCAGCGAGGTTGGCAAAAGCCTCGGGCAATCCAGTCAAGGCAAAAAACATCTCCGGCAGTCTCGCAGATAGGGCGACGTTTGCCCCGTCTAGCCTGGCGGCCAGGGTCACAAGGGATCCGGGATGTCTCGCGTCCAGGATCACATCACGAAAGCAAAAGGCGTGACGAGTCTGGGAGTGTGGAAACAGAAAGCAAGATCCAGTGGATAGGACAGAGAAGAAGAAAAACTTTGACGAAAATGAGATGTGCCACGGGTCTACCAGTCCGCCGTGAGAGATGGAAGTCACATAGTGGAAGCAGCTTTTTGACAGCATGGCCAACAACATCACCTGGTCAGAACAACTGGACAAGTCATACCCCAGAACAACGCATCTGAGTTCTCTCTCTCAAATGACATCATGGTTTCGAAGGCCTTTGTTATACAGAGACGCAACAGCGGCGTCCATCAGGGCCAGAAAGCGATCCTCCTCAATAAACACATGCGCCGACTGCCAGGGCTTTGTTGGGTCGTCTCGGCGGGCAAAACTTGTGCCACTTCCAACGCTTGTTTCGGTTTCGGTCTCTTCACTTCTGTCTCTCTCGTCTTCGCTCTTCTCCGGATGCACAACGGTCGCCTGGGCCCCAAAGTATCCGAGGCCTCTCATCGCGGCCAAGTTCCGGAATCCTTTATGACCCAAGCCTCGGGGCTGGATCTCGACGACTGCTCCGGCGCCTTCGCGCATAAACATGGTGTGTGTCAGGCCGGCGCCGTGAACTCCGACGAGCAGGTCCGTGGCCTGCACGAGACGCAGCTGGTCCGGCAACGACAGCTCTGCCAGGTCTACCGACTGCACCACGACATGCGGGTGTCGTTGTTCCCATTTCTGCAACAGCGCCTCGTGGCCCAGCAGCTGGCGAGTGCCGCGGCGGTTGATAAACGTCACGGTAATGTCTTTGTCTTTGTCCGCCTTGCCGGCGCTCGCAGGCTCGGGCTCGTCGTTTGGGGGCCCAGCCTGAAACGGGACGCCGTAGTGTGCAAAGACACGCCGCACAAACAGGCTCAGCAGCGGCGCTTCCCGGCAGTCGCGCACAACCCAGTCGTTCTGCCACAGTGGGTTTGTGCCGCCGGCGAGGGGCACGATAATGCTGGTTGGGCGGCGTCGTGAGCGAAGCGGAGGCGGTACCTGCGAAGGATCGGCGGCCATGTCGCTGAGCCGCACAATCGGGTGGTTTGAGAAGAACCGCCAGAGGTCGAGCGTGGGCTCGTCGGGATGGTCGTCCAGCACTACCACATGGGTATTCTCAAAGTCGCCGGGGACCTGGAAGAACGGGGCGTGAGGGCTCTGGGACCTCGCAGAGCTGCCGGAGCTGCCGGAGCTATCGCTCGGCCGGGCCAGGCGCAGAACGTCCATGGACATCATCATGGACCAGATCTCCATCAGATTGTGCCACAGGTTGTTGGAGCCTTCGCGCTTGACCAGCAATACAAACGACGGCGTGTGGTCATCTGCGTTGTTACTTGACGCTCCGTCCGCTTCGCCGTCGTCGCCGTCGTCGTCGGCGTTGTTCTGTCTCTGTTCGCTTCTTGGCTTCTCTGCTTCGTCTTCCGCCGCCGCCGCCGCCAATTCAACAAACTCGCCAAAGACCTTTGGCGGTCCGGTGTTGTACCACGACGCGGCAATGTCGTCAAACGAGACGAGCCCCCGGGCCGACTCGTTCGTGCTTGGTTGCCGGCGGACGCCGCAGTCGAGCCGAAACTTTTGTTCTCTGGCATCCCACGTCGCGCCAGAGCCGATGCAGAACGAGTCGACGGCGGCATCGTCGCGCACGTGTGCGTGGAAGCACGTCAGCCGGGACTGCGGCTGTTTTCCCCCAGCTGCATTGTCGCAGTACTGGATGGCGTGGTCGCGGAGCTCCTCGAGATAGGCGACAGTGAACCGCTTCTCGCAAAAGGCCGCATGCTCGCTCGGCGGCGGGCCGGAAAACTCTCCAAGCTCAGACAGGGCCAGCTCCTCCGCAGGCGGAACCGTTGTCGGCCGAGGCTGGCAAAGCGGCAGAGACGGCAGAGGCCGCAAGATGACAAGCCCGGAACCCATCGCTGGACTCCAAAGGGTGTAGAGAGTTCCCGTCACAAAGAGGGCGACACACACGGAGAACAGACGCCGCCGGAGGGCTACGTGCAGGGATGACTGTCGAAGAATCATTTTTTTATTTTTTTGCTGAACCTCTGATTCCTTGAGAAAGCGTGCCCGTTGTTGCGACGAGAAATCAAAGAGCACGATGGCAGCACCCAGTAACCCAGTTCGACATCGTCACGGACTTTTCAAAAAAATAGAGCAAGATGAAAAAGACAACACGAAGAAGGAACAAAAACCTGCAATAGCATCATTACGTCAAACCATAAAGCAAAGCCATTTAGCTTACCAGTGAACCCATAGAAGGCGGAGGTCCCTTTTCCAAGTCAAGAGAATAATCCAATTCGGACAAGGCCATTTATCGCTCGAGCTGGGAAAGACTACAGAGCACAGAGAGACGTTCCTTTTTTTTGCCCAACAGCCCCGGCTCTAGATTGACACGAGAAGAAAGTGCTCCACCACCTCGCGTCTGTTTCTGGCGAGCACAGGTCCAAGAAGGTGAAGATTAAGAAGAGCTTTGAGTGCTAGCGAGCAGATTATGGATCCAGGCTTCCGGTTGGTCAGAAAAGCTTAAAGACCCCATTTGGCTGCTACGATTACAATGAACAATGCACGAGTATTATTACAACGTAGTAGCTTAGCACGTAGAGAAAATCGAGGCCGGGCGCAGTTTGAACCAAGAACGGAGTGGACAATCTTCCTTTGCGATCCAGTTCGTATTGCCATTAATACTGGCCGGCTCCCCGCTTCTCGGCGCAAAGAACAGCGAAACGGACTGCGGAGTAGAAGGGGCGGGGCGATAGTTTTAAGGTTTTGCACTAGTGCAAGGCAATTCATAGAATACGACCAGCCACATTGTTGGGGGTTCTGTTTGAATATTGATATGCGAGTACTCGTATAGCGACATTTGACCCAGCACACATCTCTTGTTGACAGCGTTCTAGATATAAGGAGTCGATACTCCTCCGTAGTGAGTCTCATCAATTTGTTAGGGTTTAAACTTGTGTATTTTTTTCTATACTCCGTATACTCGTATGTTGTTTCCAACAGCAGATGCATCGTATGTACAATGGAAAGCCAAAAAGAAACCAGAAAACGAAAAGAGCAATGGTCAACAGGTCGACGTTGTCAGCCCAAGCAAACATCATGACTAAAAGCATTGACTGGTCAAAACATTAAATGAAAAAACTCGAAGCAGTAAAAACAACTACGGAGTAATATGAGGGATAAATCAAAGGAGACGGGGGGGATGATAAAATAGATTCCAAAAAATCGAAACAAAGCCTCGCATCCACCTCGCTCCTATGGCAAGCCCTTGAGAAGAGCCAGAAGCTTGGGATAGTTTGGTGTTCCCAATCCGGTGACTGGGTCCCAGCCCTTGGTAGCTGGGAAGCCTTGGGTCCCGCAGCCTGGGTTGGACCCCTCGGCAACGTCGTTGAAGACCTCCGGGTGCTGGTACAGCGTGGGGTTGACAAAGCCAAGCGTTTTCTTGCCGACGGCCAAGCGCTCCTCGTTGATCAGGGTCAGCATGGAGGCCCAGAGCGGTGCGGCCAGCGAGGTGCCGCCAATGAGGTTCCAGGACCCGCCAATGCGCACCAGATAGTTGTCGCCAATGGCCGACACGTCTGGATAGCCACGGCCGCCAATGCGGTAGCGGGCACTGCCAACGTTGGTCAAGTTGGTGGAGTAGTTTGCGTAGCCTGTGAAGGGGAGCTTCACAGAGCTGAAATAGCTGCTAACGGCGCTTTTCTGGTAGTCGGGCATGTCAAAGTAGTTGCTGAAGCCGCCGCCCGACGGGAAGCGCTTGGTCGGCACCTCTTTGAGCCTGGTGCCTGTCTGGTTGGCTGAGCCATTCAACTCCATGACTGTTGCACCCACTGCCAGCACGTAGGGGCAGGTAGCTTGGGAGGACGGGTAGAAGGCCGTGCCTCTCGGGCCGCCGCAGCCACTTAAATGGCCGCCATCGCCCGGGTACGACGCTACACCTTGGTCGCCGGACGAGATCACGACTGTCACGCCCTGCAAGCCGAGTTTCATGATCTCGGCACACTGGCGCTGCCAGTAGTAGGCCGGCAGGTCCAGCTCGCCACCGCCGTAGCTGATGCTGATGACGTTGGTGGGCTTGAACACGCCACACATGCGCGTGCCGTTGTAGCCAGCCGGTGACCGATCGGGGTACGATGGGTCGAGGCACTCGGCCTTGGTGCAGTCGCCCGTCTGTCCAAAGGCGCTAAACTCGCAGTACGATCCGTCAATGGCGTCAAAGAAGGCTGTTTGTCAGCTGACATTGCACACAGGGAAGACTGGGAGACATCATGGAGCATAAAAAAATATCCAGCATCTGTCTGGTAGCACGTACTGTTCCAGAATCCCAGGTAAGGCGTATAGTTCTGCGTCATGTTCAGCTGGATGCGCTCGCTGTCGGTCTGGAAGAGAACAGTCTTTTGGGGGTAGATGAGCGGAATGGCAGCCTGGAAATCAAGAGACGCTTCGGCGCCCGCACGATCGATAGACGGGGAGGCGCCATGGGCGCCGTCGATAAGCCGGTCGATGGGATATGTGCCTTGAGGTATCACCCTGTGGCAGTTAGCGACGTCCAATGAGGAACAGGCGAGGGAGAATAGGTTTTGCGTGGGATATACGAGTAGAGGGGAAATGGCGGGGAAAAGAAGAAGGGAACACGTACGGCCAGACATGACTGTAATAGTAGTCCAAGTCGTCTTTGCTGTAGTGCTCGCCCAGAGACTCGAAGATACCGAGCTCGTTGCCAGGGGCGGCAAGAGTGCCGTTCGGGATGCCATATTGCGCTATTCCGTTAGTTCCTTTCTCGGTCTCTTTCGATTCTCCTCTCTCTCTTCTTCTCTCTCTCTTCTTCTCTCTTCTTCTCTCTCTCTTCTTCTCTCTTCTTCTCTCTCTCTTCTTCTCTCTTCTTCTCTCTCTCTTCTTCTCTCTCTCTTCTTCTCTCTCCCTTCTCTTCGTTTCTCTCCTTCACCCTTCCACGTCAGCCGTCCGACAACATGCAACTCACCTTGGACGCAGTCCGGCGTGACCGTCTTAGAGCACGGGTTGGGCTCAGCGAAGGGCACGGCGGCGCCGGCGACTAATTCGGGCGGCGTGTGCATGGCGTGCATGTTGCGCTTGCTGAGCCTGCTGCGCCGGCTGGGCTTGGTGCTGCGGCCGGGCTCCGGCTCCTGCTCGAGGGGATTTGCGCCAAGGCTGCGGCGGCGCAGCAGGGCGTCTTTCTGGGCGGCGTCGGCGTCGTTGTAGCGCAGACGGGTCCCCGGCGTGACGTAGTCGACGTGGGGCTGCACGTGGCGCGGCAGGTGGTAGGCGTCGGCGGCGATGTCGCGCGTGCCGGTGGCGGCGTGCTCAAACATGTAGAAGTCGGCGCGCAGCAGCTGCTCGGCCTCGGCCGTGGTGGCGTCGAACTGCACCCACTGCTTGTTGGCCGACAGGCCGGCGCGGTTGCGGCCAATGCCGGCGTCGGCCAGCCAGGCCAGCACGGCGTCGACGCTCGCCTGGGCCGGCGCAAAAAACTCAACCACCTCGTCCGCCGTCATGTGCTTGCCAAAGCGCGGCGACGCCGGGTCCGACATGGCCATCAGCAGCTCGTGGCCCTCGGCCAGGTTGCGCTGCTTCAGCCCAATGCGCATCGGCAGCATCACGTCGGCCGGCACGCGCTCTGCCCGCTTCCACGAGCTCTGCAGGTGCGGCAGCTGCCGTTCGTGCAGCACGTGCGTCGTCGTCGTCATCGTCGACATCTGCCGCCGCCACCGCTGCCGCCGCTCCGCGTCCGTGTCCGTGTCTGCGTCGGCCGCCGGCAGCCGTGGCTCCACGTCCACCAGCGTGTTGCTCTGCAGCTGTTCATGGCTGCGAACAGCAGCCCTGTCGGTGTTCTTGCTGGCGCTGCCGCTGCCGGCGCTCTCCCGAACCGGGCTGGCAACAACAGCCTCCAGTCCAAGGCCGCCCAAGACCGCCGAGTACAAGAGCGAGCGGATGTGCATTGTTGGGCCCAGGGAGTGAAGAGGGAGAAGAGAGGGAAAACAGAGGGAATAGAGGAAACAGACAAGATGTAGGTCGAGGAACGCAAAAAAAAAAGGGAAAAGAAAAGGAAAGAACGACGAAGGAAGGAAGAGAAGGCGCGGCAGCTCGGGATGGCAGGCGAGGAAAGCACGATGCTATACACAGGGACGGGAGCCAGAAAGAGGAGGGAACGACCCGACTATTTGTATAGCTCGTGGAAGGGGAAGAGGAAGGGGGCGAAGGCGCATCCCAGGAAATCAACGGAGCCCCAAAACTCACAACTCACGAGGAAGGAGAAGGTGCGGGAGAAAGCGTAAAGGGCTATATAAAACCCAGAATAAAGATTTAGAATAGATTTGCTTGGCTTGCAGCTGTTTGTATCACAGCATGTGCCTCTGCATGCGTGCGTGTGCGAGTGGCAACTGAAATATCAAATGCAGCTGTTCGCGCACTCTGCATTGCGTGCTAGACACGTCCAAGAGCTGCAAGCATATATATATATATATATATAGCTCTGACTCTGATCGGACAAGGTTCTGATGTTGGACCGGAGCACAACTCAGGGCGGCAGAGGTTGTCTTTCGTTAGAACACAGAGTGACGACGATGTGGTGTTTTCATTCCAGATCAGCTCACTGCCGACGCAGCCACCTGGGGTCCTGGAGCAGAACGAGCTCTGGTGGCAAGATAAAATGTAAATATATGGATATAAGAGCACAAAACACCGGAGGATGGCCCCAGAAGGCCGTCTTCGTCAGAACAGCTTGGCAGGTCGTGTGGCAAACGTGAGGGTTTTTGTTCGGACGGCCAGAGAAGCCAAGAGCAAGAAAGACGAGAGAACGACAGGACAGATGGACGCCGTGAAGGGGGTAGGAGGAGAGACGAGCCTTTTCTCGTGCAGACGAGCAGCACGACAAACTAGCTCCTCCATATTGCCCATGGCAGCAGACGTGAAGGGCATGGCAACGCCAAGGAGGAGGTAGCCTATTCGGTAGGCAAAGGGAGAGAGCTCCGAAAAGCAATACATTAACACATCCTGTTTCCCGTCTCTTAGATGCACCAAGTAATACTCCGCAATATTGCACGAGGACGGAGTATTACTGCGTACTAAACGCATCAGGAAAGTCTGTTATTACGACAGAAGCGCGCAGACTTGCAGCTTGCTTTTTTTTTTCTTTTTTTTTTCTTTTTTTTCTTTTTTTCTTTTTGTTTTTCTGGGTCCGTTCACTGGGAGATCTGGTAGTTCTGTCGATCCCAAAGCAGTCAAATGCCAAACCTGGTACGGAAGTCGCCAAACTGCCCTGCAGTCGACGTAAGACGTATTGCTAGTGGAGAAAGCTGTACGTCTCGTTTCAAAACAGGGCCATTTGGACCAATGCTGCGTTCCAGACCGGCAGACGCAAAGGGGCGCCCTGCTGATGAAAGGGCGAGAAGGACAGACGACGATGAACACAAGAAGGACACGACGAGCCAAGGAATGGGCCAAGAGTGGTAAAAACCACTGCAATAAACAGACATTCAGTGTCCACTCAACGGCCGCCACTGCCAAGAGAAGCCGAGACTAATAAAGCCTGTTTGGGCCCTGCCGTGGACCCTATCTCCTTGATTGGCCTTTGCTACTCTATTTTATGCTTTTTGCACTAAAAGAGCGGCCTCGGCTCAGGTCTGGCCCCCTTTCGTCTTTTGCTTTCTTTTCGCCCCCTCTTTGGTCCTTTTTGCTGTCCTTTTCATATATATCCCCTTATTAGGCCTTTTTATCACTTTTCTCTTCTTCCCATTTGCCTGGGGTGAAAGGCTGTGTACGAGTGATAATACGACGCACCGAGCAGTTTAACCCAATCAAGAGAATTGGGGAGCGTTAATTGGGCCCTTTTTAGGGGTCTTGTCCTCAAATTACTCCGTACGGAGTACTCCGTATTAGTACGAGTACGAGTAAAACCCGCTTGGGGAAGTTTGGCCACATAAACGGCCCCATCTGCTTCTTTGGCGCATGGCCAGTAATGCCGCCTAAAATGCCGGCCCAGCTGACGAGCCCCAGTTGTTTCCCCCCTTTGTTCCAGCTGGAAATTGAGATGGCCACCCGCTGTCGACTGGCAGCTGGCCAATGGGAGAGGCGAACGGGCGGATCGGCCGTTGCAGTGCCTCGAAGACTTGGCCCCCTGGGTGCTTTAGGTTGTAGATTGGCGTGGTGGACGACGACAGCCTGTGCTAAATGCCTTGTTGGAGGTTTCAGGATGAGCATTTTACGTAGTATCAGCATTCCGACCGAGGTACGAACCCATCCTCCACGATGTATGGACATTACAAAATGGGGTTTTCAAGCCCTGTAATACTCCGTACTCGTATGAACACCTAAGAGCTTTGGACTCGCAGAGCTTTGTACTCGCTCCTATTATAATACAACGTCTCTCACAAGCCACACCAGTCAATCTCCAGACCATGTGGTTCCAAGTCCAAAAATGGCAAGTCGACGTCATCGTTCAAGCCGATCGTCATCTGGTTTCGTTTTGCAGATTCAACGATTTCTTTACAAAACACACCGTCGCCTAATTACCAAGTAAATACGAGTGTGAAGCCAAGCGACCAGGCCAAGTCATATTATTATGTAACCACCACGGACGACAACTCTCCAGATCCATCGACATGACCTCGTTGTGCAAGCCATTGCATTTAGCCGTCGCTGAAGCCACTGTACTCTTTATATATGGTTTGCGAGATGCCAAGGAACGTCCACGCACATGTTCACATTGTATGTGCAGACCGGAGAACAGTTGGTCCGTAAGTTGTGTCTGCTCGATCCATCTTATCCGCGTCATCCCTGCTCTGTCTGTTCTTCTTTTATCGTTCGATCACCACTGTTGCGCTCGCGGCCATCGCGGCCATCGCCGTCATCTTCAATCTTGTCGCGAGGACTGCCACCAAGTTTGGTGATCAGAAAGTCCCCCAACTGTACCTCCGCATTAACTGTGGATCAATTTCCAAGAAGCTGCAACAGTCTCTCATCCTGCAGCGGTTCACCCTCTCGAAAGCAGCAGCGCTGCGTTTGACAGCCAATGCCGTCTCTCTTTGCTGTGTCAACAACTCGCAAAGCATGCCAACGTCTTTCTCTGCAGACTCGACGCGACGAAGCGCTTCAGCTCCAGAAGCTTTTTATGCTCCGTGGCCTCGGTCAGGGGCAAAAGCCATGGCGGCGCTGCGCTTCGTACCACAGCCGCCGCAGACTCGCTTCAATGCTTCGGCAAGAGTTCCAGTTCGTTCGGCCCTGTTCTACAGCTGCAGTAGTCGAGATGCAGTATACGATACCGTAGTTTGTAAATGCGTTCATCAAGACCCACCAGTCCCATGGCAGCATTCGGGAGCTTCCTGCCTCCGGCTGCCTTGATCCAGCTCTACAAGGTAGCGGCCAAACCGCTTGACACACGCCAGACAGCAGTCGCCAGGAGGACAAAGCAATGCGTTGGCATTGTTGCCCTCCGATACGGGTGATTGACCAGCGGGCCTTCTGATAATGGAGACGCGACAGAGAGACGTGACAGAGAGCGCGATTGAAACCCCCCAATCGTTCCTTCCTCTTTGTTTGAACTCGATCTCTGAATTTACCTCTCCTCTTCCTCTTTCCCTTGCCTGACTAATATCATGCCGACGACAACACCTTGCCTCAACTGTAGCATGTCCCAAAAAGCAGGTTTACAATTAAAGGCATCATCAAACGACACGACTTCAACAGCGTCCCCACGACTGATCCACGCCAACCAAAGGCTTAAGCATGCATACAGACGTAAAAAAAAAAAAGGGAAACACACACCAAATGGACAACGGGGAAGAATACAAACACTCACATACATATGAAGGCCTCACAGTGTCCGGAACGCCATTCAAACGCATTTGACCTTCAACCAGCTTTTATCTCAACACAGGCAAAGCCCGTCTGTAAAGTCAGCATCTCGCCATTTGAGTCGAGAAAATGCACGGCTGGCGAGCGCTGCTGCAGCCGTTGTCGTCCCCAATGGCCAGACACTGGCAGCTACCTTCAGCAGCTCTTCCAGAGACTCCTGTTACCCCAACCCCTCTAGTTGGAAGCTCTCGATCGATGCCCCGGCTGGCCTCGCCGGCTTTTTCCACAACCCGACCGTTGGCGTGAACACACCACTTGGCATCCTGTCAACAGTGCAAGAGCTGGCCTCCAATGCTTTCAAAACTCACGTCTCTCAATTGCCCGTTCATCCATTCCATCGACGCAAGTCACTGCCGCCGCCAATGCCACCACGGTGAGCACAAATTCGGACGCCGGCTTCTCTCGGGGATGATGGTCCACTCGGCCAAATCCTCCAAGTGCTGGATGGAAAGAATGCTCACGGCGCAAGCCTCCGACTTTGGTGCCGCCATCAAAACTACCGCCACCGCCGCTGCCAACACCGACAGCACCGAGAGCATCGACAGTATCAAACAACATTGTCTTTGCAAATTTCACTCGTGAGGATCGAACGGCAACGCTTGTTATCCAAGCCGACACGGTCAAACATGCAGCTGCTCCTACCAGCAAGGCCAGCCATGTTTGGACCAAGCCAACACCGCCAACGATGTCAACCAGGGCAGAACCAATGTTTTTTTGGCGAATCATGCTCTGTTAAGCCCCTATGCCGAATAGATAAAAAAGATGTTGCGTTTGCAGTGGATGGAGGTGGCCGCGACTGGCTGGTCAAGCTGACGACCATGCTGGGCACGCATTGTCCCGGTGTGAGATCGAACGCAAGAAGCGACTGGTGTTGTTGCGCGATGGACAACACGGCCGACTAAGGCATCAAGATGTAGGGCAGCCAGCCAGGCCCAACACCTACCAAGGCTTCTTGTGGCACGGTCTTGTCCGGAGGAATGATGCAGGAACGACAAATCTCCGAGGTTGGCCTGGAGGTCGGGGTGTGTCAACTTATCCTTTGTTGGGGTTGCTTGCCTCGTCCTCTTTGTGCATGCAAACTATTGGAAGCCGCGGCCGTTGCATGAGAAATAAAACAATACCCGTTCTGTAGCAAGGGCCCAATCAGACAAGACGACGTTAATCAAAACACGAGGGAGGAAAAGCACCGCTCGATGTCGTTCAATCCCAACCATTGTGGAATTTCTTGTTGGGACATGGGCGAGCAAAAAATTGGCGTGGGACGACAGCCCATGCAGAAAAGCCATCACGAGAACAATAAAACACAGGGAAAAGGTGGGATCCTCCTATTTACGGAGGAATGGACTCCACTCCGATTCATGAGATTCGAATCATTGGCGAAATGGAATTAACCCACCGCACATGACATGATAACGAGCATTTTTCCAAAAAAAAAAAAATAAAAAAAACAAAAAATATATGTCAGCTTCAGGAAAGATGCAGGTTACGACGTCGCCACCAGCGACCATATCCCCATTCCCTTAAAATGACAAAAAAAACAGACTGGAACAGAAACAGAAACCCGAGAACTGTTTTCCAGCGACCAGTCCGCGGTGCACATAAGCTACCACAGCATGACGCTTGTTCGTCAACACCACACATCTTGCAGGTTGTACCGTGTTAAAACCTCGTGGGCAATCTGCCTCTACCAGGCGGGAGTTGGCACCACCTTTCTACATGAACCGGAGATGGTCGCACAAAGTACGAGTATGCACATAAGGATAGCATTGCGCCGTGTTGTTGTGTCAGTGAGAAAACAAACCAGCCAATCACGGTATCGCTAGATTTCACGTGACCTATCCTATTGAGGCTAGCCTTATAGACAAAGCAGCACGAGTACGGAGTATGGATATGGATACTCGCACTCAGTACGGAGTATTACCGGTCATAACTCCGCAAGTCCACCGAAAAAGACTACATAATTCCTTACAAGACGTTTCAGCAACCCCTCTACGACGTATTAATACTCCGGACTTTCAGGGCAGTGACACTTTCCTGCAGGCACTTAGCACTCGTCTCCGACCTCTACGACGTACTCCGTACTCAAATACTGAATCTGCTGCAACTCCGTTTCGAAATGAACCCCGTTCACCGCCATTTTCTGTACGGGTAAGCATCGGACTTACACAAGAAGGCCGAAAAAAGATCACTGCACTTGCACAAAAGTTATACGAGGCGATACGACGTACAGAGACAGAGCTTTGCAGTACGGAAGACAGCTCTTTCCTAATCGTCAGCGAAACGTCCCAAGTCTGGCCCGGCTCTCCTGATCTGCTCTGCTAAATTTAGTAGTTTTTTTTTTTTTTTGACCCGTTGCTCGATGCAGGTAGGTTGGCTGGAAACTGCAGCATGTAAAGTAAAATGCACAGAGAGACCCCCCGTAGAGAGGGTGCAATGCCACATCTGCCGAATTGCACTGCAGCTTTCCCGTACAAAGTGTGCGTATGTGCCGACTTGACAGCATTGGTGCCTTTGGCCGTCGAAGTAAAAAGTATTACGCAGCAATGCGGAAGAAAAGATGCTGGAAGCACAGCCATGCGGCGAAGCTGGCTTGGAAAGGGGGTAAGCCCAGTTTTGACGATTCATTTCGAAAGAAAGGGGGCCAGCCAGTTTTTGACAATTTATTTCGAAAGAACGGGGTCACCTGGAAAGATGACAAACGCGGCTGGCAGGTGGTGTATTACGACGTACGAGTTCGGGCATTACGCTTTTAGTGCGAGGAGCTGCTTGAAAATCAGGGTCTGCACGGGAATTCTCCAGCACCTGGGACGTGCTCCATAGTCATTACCAGCCACGGGGGTTGATGCTTTGGCGCTATGTGCCCTGTACTTTTGAAGTTTGCCCTCGCATCATTCCCCTGAAATATGGATAAGACTCGTATGCGCATTGTCGCCCTGGCTCAGTGAAGTGCTGGGGAAGACGCATTTTCGGGCCACCTAGACCCTGGCCAACCCACTCAAGCAGCTCTGTGCTTCGTAATAATCGGTAAACGCTCCTTCTTTAGGGGGCGTGGAGAAAGCCCATAGGGAAGGGGGGGGGCTTATGCCCACCCGTTAGCCCCTGCTAAAGAACCAAGGGAAGCTAACTGCCTACTTTCTCCCACCCCTCTTTCGCCTCCGTTCGTTTCCTCCTCTCTTTTTCCTCCTTCCTGTCAATCGCTCTCGTCTTTATTTTGTTGCCCCAGTGTGTTGACACTCGACATCTGGAGCCTTCAAAGGGGAGATTTCAACGTCAAAGATCGCAGAGAACGAAAAAAAAAGCAGACAACAGGGAAAGCCACAGGTCGGGACCGATCCCCTTTGGCAGCCAACACCCCTTTTTTCCCACTCCTACTTGCTGTACTTTTTTTGCTGCATCCATTCCCAGAGCAACAGACCAAAAAGCCACCAACAGAACTGATAATCACCTTTGCCAATCCAGCAGCAACCGCCAGACTGCCAACCTGTCGCTCTCGGCTCAGAATCAACAAAAAGAACAACAAAAAAAAAAAGAACACGAAAAACAAAGGAGAAAATTACACGAATCGTGGTGCAGAATTGGGGTTCGTCGGTTTGTTCCATGTTTCTGAGTTGACATCGTCATCGAACCCCGATTAGCAATACGCCATATATTCGCTTGCCTGGCCCGCTGATCTTTGGCCTTTTTTTAAAACTCCAATTCCAGCTGTCTGGGCTTTTCTTGTGCGGCAGCGTTATCTTTGTGTTGCCATCGATCAAGGCGTGCCAATTCCACCTCGACGTTTGAGCGATTTCTCTTTCTGGCGAACCCTTTATTTTGACATAGTCACAAAGCTCGTTCTGCACTGCCTCTATTCCGTCTCGGCACACACATATCAGACCAGGCCGACTTCTCTCGCCCATCATGTCTACCTGGAAGATAACAAAGAGTACGTTTGGTGAGATGGGAAAGGGGAAGGGGAAAGGGGAAGGGGAAAGGGGAGGGGGGGTGGAGGGCATACGAAATGAGATGAGGAGCAACAAGAACAAAAAGGCAGGACTGGCGAAGCCAGAACTGGCGAAGGGACTAAAAAAGAGAGAGGACGTTGGGCTGACTTTTTCGGTGACAGAATTGAAAGAGACTCATCTGAGTCCGCTAGCCAACTTCTCGCGCTCGACCTCGACCTCGACCATTACGCCTGAAAAGGATGAGAAGCCGGCAAGCGTCTCGGCCACGTCCACAGCTGCAAACGACATTGGTAGGTTTTTTTTTTGTGCCGAGCTTTCTCTACCGTTCTCTTGTCAAGGAGGACCCACCCCCCACATCCTTTGACGTCCCTCTTCCAGCGGTGTGGTGTGCTGACTCTTCCCAGCTGCATCAGAAGCGCTGTCACAAGCGCCAGTAATCAAGCCGCCGAAGCCAGGCATTCTGGTGGTCACCCTGCACGAGGGACAGGGCTTTGCGCTGCCGGAGCAGCACCGCAGCGCCTTCAGTCCGCAGCACCAGTCGTCTCTGTCGACGAGCAACGCGCTGTCGAGCATGGCGGCGGCCAGCTCAGTGCGGCCGACATCGTCGCAGCGGCCGGTGGTGGCGGGCGCCACGTCGTTTGGCAACGGCAGCAGCCGGCCACAGACGTCGGGCGGCGCGGCGGCAGTGGGCGGCGGGTTTGCGGGCATCCCGACGAACCACGGACGCATCTCGGGCAAGTACATGCCGTACGCGCTGCTGGACTTTGACCGCGTGCAGGTGTTTGTCAACTCGGTGGACGGCACGCCGGAAAACCCGCTGTGGGCCGGCGACAACACGCAGTACAAGTTCGACGTGTCGCGAGTGACGGAGCTGGCGGTGCACCTGTACCTGCGCAACCCGACGGCGCCGCCGGGGTCCGGGCGCAGCCAGGACATCTTCCTCGGCGTGGTGCGCATCAACCCGCGCTTCGAGGAGCGCCAGCCGTACGTGGACGACCCCAAGCTCAGCAAGAAGGACCGCGAAAAGGCGGCGGCCGAGCACGCGGCGCGCGAGCGCACGCTGGGCTTCAGCGGCGTCGACTGGGTGGACGTGCAGTACGGCCAGGGCCGGCTCAAGATGGGCGTGACCTACGTGGAGAACCGGGCAGGCAAGCTCAAGATTGAGGACTTTGAGCTGCTCAAGGTCGTCGGCCGCGGCAGCTTCGGCAAGGTGATGCAGGTGCGCAAGAAGGACACGCGCCGCATCTACGCGCTCAAAACCATCCGCAAGGCCCACATCATCTCGCGCTCCGAGGTCGCGCACACGCTGGCCGAGCGCTCGGTGCTGGCCCAGATCAACAACCCCTTCATCGTGCCGCTCAAGTTCACCTTCCAGTCGCCCGAGAAGCTGTACTTTGTGCTGGCCTTTGTCAACGGCGGCGAGCTGTTCCACCACCTGCAGAAGGAGCAGCGCTTCGACATCAACCGCGCCCGCTTCTACACCGCCGAGCTGCTGTGCGCCCTCGAGTGTCTGCACGGCTTCAACGTCATCTACCGCGACCTCAAGCCCGAGAACATCCTGCTCGACTACCAGGGCCACATTGCCCTGTGCGACTTTGGCCTGTGCAAGCTCGACATGAAGGACGAGGACCGCACCAACACCTTCTGCGGCACCCCCGAGTACCTCGCCCCCGAGCTGCTCATGGGCCAGGGCTACAACAAGACCGTCGACTGGTGGACCCTCGGCGTGCTGCTCTACGAGATGCTGACCGGCCTGCCGCCCTTCTACCACGAGAACACCAACGAGATGTACCGCAAGATCCTGTCCGAGCCGCTCTATTTTCCCGGCACCGACATCGTGCCGCCCGCCGCAAAGGACTTGCTGACGAAGCTGCTCAACCGCAACCCCGCCGAGCGTCTCGGCGCCAACGGCTCCGCCGAAATCAAGGCCCACCGCTTCTTCGACGCCATCGACTGGCGCAAGCTGCTGCAGCGCAAGTACGAGCCGGCCTTCAAGCCGAGCGTGGTATGTTTTTTTTTTTTTTTTTTGGTTCTCCGCTCCAACGTTCTGTGTCCAGGTTCTGGTCCTTGTTGCCTTTTCCCATGCTAACGAAAATAGGCCGACGCTTTGGATACAGCCAACTTCGACCCCGTATTCACAACCGAGGCCCCGCAAGACTCGTACGTCGAGGGCCCCATGCTGTCGCAAACCATGCAAAACCAATTCCAAGGCTTCAGCTACAACCGTCCGATTGCTGGCCTTGGCGATGCTGGCGGCAGTGTCAAGGACCCGTCATTTGTTGGCAGCATTCAAGATAGTCGATAAGGCCGTTTTAACTCGCTTGACGCCGAAACTTTTTTTTTACTCTTTTCCTCTCTCTTTGCATTGTCGCTGGGTATATAGCCGACAAAAAGCCCTTGTGGCACAAGTCTCTCACTCTCCTTCATTCGTTTCCTTTCTCTTTCTTTGCCCTCCTACTTTCGTCAACCCTGGTTTGGTACTTTTACTTTTCGTCCCCATCCCTCTTCTTCCTGCGGCCTTTTTTTGTTTTCCTGCTTCTTTCTTGCTTCTGACCTGCAGTTATTGTGTTGGGGCTCTCCAAGGAGTTTTTACCGTCAGCTACTTGATTTCTGGTTTTTGTTGGCATTTATCACGATTGGCATGTGGTTCTTTTTTTTGGACGGAATGTTGTTGTTGCTGGAGACCTTTTTTTTTGTCGCTGTTCTGTTTTGCTTTTTTTGCCTCTTTTTTTTGCTTCTGTTGCTTCTGTTGCTTTCTTTGGCTTTTTGCTGCCTTTTTCTAAAAAGAAACGGGGTTTTGTTTATCACATAAGATTTACAGAGAATATACAATCATGCATGACACACCATAGCAACTCACTGGCTCTTCCGGTGATGTTTTGCTTTGCCCTGGCCTCTCTCACCCTTGTGTGCGTTGTGTGAAGTTACTTAAACGATGTTTTGGGCTCCGTAATAATACAAACTTCTTTAATCAGCGTATGATAATACAGCCATAATACACACTCTTTAATCAGCGGATGATAATACAGCAAAACTACTCCGTACACACTGTTTAATCAGCGTATGACGAAGCAATGTCTGCAAGCAACAAAGCTTGGCAGATGCAAGTTTGTTACTCAGCAGACAGGAACGACGGTTTTAGGAGGGGCAGCTAATTTCTCACCTGGACGAAAGCAGGAGCTGTGCTTCGCTTCTTTGGTGGGGGGAGGGGTGGTCTTCCAGTGCCCCGCACGAATCCCATTCCCCTATCCTTCCCACTCTTCCGCACCTCTTCCGTTCTGCAGCCTCTTTCTTCGTGGTCACAGTTATGAGGACATGGCAATGTCAGATGGAGTATTTCCGCTGACATCCTGTCAATTAGTGAGAGCCCAAAAGTTCTTACTGGCGGGTTTGGCTTTAAAAGGGCAAGAACCACCCTCGATGTAATTAAGAAGTTGGCATTCGTAGCTGCCTTTTCTTTTCATTTTGTTTTCTGTTAGTCTTTTTCATAAGTGTAAAAAATAAAGAGCTTTTTTTCTTGATTTCTCATCGTCTTTTACGATTTGCTTTACCTCTGCTACTATTTCTATATAGCCACGATCTCCTTCTTCTTTTTCAAAAAAGGCTTGACTGTCTTTGTCTTTTGTCAAGCTTTACGATTTGCCGTAAGAAGGTCTCTAAACGGTATGTTACTCTCGTTGCTGAGCTAGAGCTATACATTCCCTGCCTTTCTCCCACTGCAAGCCAAAAGCCGTTCGTGAGTGGGTTTTAGAGACGGAAAATAAAAACCCATAAGTAAGAAAGAAGAGAAGAGGCCACCCCCCCCCCAAAAAAAGAGCCATTGACGTCGTGCCGACAGCCAATTGGAGGCATTACCGAGCACAGATTATCGGGTCAAGAGCTATAAGGCTGCTCTTTGGTGAGCGGTTTTAGGGCGCAACTTCACCAGCTTTTGTTTTCAAATAATATCACCCCATTTTGGATCAAGTGACTGCTGGCTCCCGACTGTTCCTTGGGGTTTTTTCAAAAGTATCGTGCGAATCCTCTCTAACGGACGTCTAGCTTTTACCCTCTTTCCCCGCCTCTTTTGTGATACAGACTTTCTGTTTTGTCTCGACTTTCAAGGTACGTGAAACGAGCTCCAGAGCTGTTTCGCCATGCTCTCGACCCGTCGTTGTTATGCTGCGGGGAATGCTTGAGATCGGAGAAAATGGGGGAATGTTGAGCTTAAAAGCGAGACACTTTTTTTTTGGGGGGGGGGGCTTCTCATTCCTCTCGGATGGCTTTTGTGACCTCTTTTTCTTTTTTTCTTTTCTTTCACCTTGCTTCTTGTTCCTCTCCGGTCTTTCTTTTTTTGTTCTTTCTCCCTCTCCCTATTGCTGCCACAGAGCACTTGGATACTGATATATGTCACAAACAGGCAATTTAGCTTGAACGTGTAAAGAACACAAGACAGACCTTTTCATTCACCAGAAAAAAAAATGCCGCAAGCCAGCTCCCTGCCCGCCTGGGCCGAGCTCCAGAACCACCGCGACACCGTGGGCAAGGCTTTTGTTCTCAAGGAAGCCTTTGCCAAGGACCCCAAGCGCTTCGAGACGTTCAGTCGCATCTTTACGCTTCCCGCTGGCGTGTCGAGCTGCCCCGGTGGCAAGGAGATTCTGTTTGACTTTAGCAAAAACTTCTTGACCGAGGAGACGTTGGCGCTGCTGCTGAAGTTGGCGTCCGAGGCCAAGGTAGAAGAGAAGCGGGAGCGCATGTTCAAGGGCGAGAAGATCAACTTCACCGAGAACCGCGCGGTCTACCACACGGCCCTCCGCAATGTTGGCCCGGAGCCGTGGACGATGACGGTGGACGGCGTCGATGTGATCAACACCCCGGGCGGCGTCAAGGACGTGCTCAACCACATGAAGGAGTTTAGCGAACAGGTCCGCAGCGGATCCTGGACCGGGTACACGGGCAAGAAGCTGACAAACATTGTCAATGTCGGCATTGGCGGCTCCGACCTGTAAGCGCTGATGAGAAGCCCTGCATCATTTTTTGATTTTTTGTCAGAGGATCAGAGAAGGGAGAGAGAGAAAAAAATGGACTGACCTGGGCTGACCTCGTTCTTTTTAACTCCCTTTCTCCACAGTGGCCCTGTCATGGTTACGGAAGCTCTCAAGCACTATGGTGCTCCCGACATGACTCTGCACTTTGTGTCAAACATTGACGGCACGCACATGGCGGAGGCGCTCGCGGCGTCGGATCCGGAGACGACGCTCTTCTTGATTGCGTCCAAGACGTTCACGACGGCGGAGACGACGACCAATGCCAACACGGCCAAATCCTGGTTCCTCGAGAAGACAGGCGGCAAGGGCGATATCACCAAGCACTTTGCGGCGCTGTCGACCAACGAGGCCGAGGTTACCAAGTTTGGCATCGACAAGAAGAACATGTTTGGGTTTGAGTCCTGGGTGGGCGGCCGCTACTCTGTCTGGAGCGCCATCGGCCTGTCGGTCAGCCTGTACATTGGCTATGACAACTTTTACAAGTTCCTGGCTGGTGCGCATGAGATGGACAAGCACTTCCGCACAGCGCCGCTCGAGAAGAACATTCCGCTCCTCGGTGGTCTGCTCAGCGTCTGGTACTCTGATTTCTACAATGCTCAAACACATCTTGTGGCTCCGTAAGTTTTCAGGCAACGGCCATTGCCCCTTTCTCTCATTTCTCATTTCCCTCGTTTTCTCTTTCTTCTCTTTCTCTCTCTTCTCTTTCTTTCTGTCTTACCTTCCATTCCCTCTTGCAAAGCTGCTGACACACGTTGAAGCTTCGACCAGTACCTCCACCGCTTTCCTGCCTACCTGCAGCAACTGTCTATGGAGTCGAACGGCAAGACCATTACGTCGGATGGTTCTCCGGCCAAGTATACGACGGGTGCCATCCTGTTTGGCGAGCCGTGCACCAATGCGCAGCACTCGTTTTTCCAGCTCGTGCACCAGGGCACCAAGCTGATTCCGGCGGACTTTATCTTGGCAGCCAAGTCGCACAACCCGATTTCCAACAACGTGCACCAGAAAATGCTGGCGTCCAACTATCTCGCGCAAGCCGAGGCTCTGATGGTGGGCAAGACAGCCGACCAGGTGCGGGCCGAGGGCGGCGTCACGGAAGAGCTGGTGCCGCACAAGGTGTTCCTTGGCAACCGGCCGACGACGAGCATCCTGGTTGGTGGCCACATTGGCCCGGCCGAGCTGGGCGCGCTCATCGCATATTACGAGCACGTTACGTTTACCGAAGGCGCAATATGGGACATCAACTCGTTTGACCAGTGGGGTGTTGAGCTGGGCAAGGTTCTTGCCAAGAAGATTCTCAAGTGCGTCATTCTTTTTGTTTTTCTCTTTACCCTTCGCTGTGTAGGCGGTTGGGGCCGAGTCACTGACACGATAGCAGGGAGATCGACGAGCCGGGCAACGGCGCTGACCACGACGCCTCGACGGGCGGCTTGCTGGCTGCGTTCAAGAAGTACGCCAAGTTTTAGACTGGCTTCGATTTGAAGTGGCGGCGGGATGGAAGAGGAGGACAGGCAGTCCAGTTACGATGCGTGGTTTGCCTTTTGTTTTTTTTTTTTCTATTTGGCTGCTTTTTGTCTTTGGTCTAGACGTACAATATCTCAGTTGGCATAGACTGCCGAGTCACAATTCTGAGACTGCAAGATGCAAACATTGGATATAGACGGGACGCCGAGCTTCAGATGCGAAAAAAAAAACAAAAAAACATCGAGGGTGGCTCTTTGGCTATTCTTGTGCTCATCGGCTTGCCAGTGAAATACTCAGACATGCAACTCTTGGATTTTCTTCATCACAATATATATCTGGTTAACAGTGAATGCACATTAAGAAGCTGCTGCTGCCCGTGTTAAGTGCACTAAGATACAGCCAATCCTGTTCTCAGTCTACTGCTGCTGCCTCTGCTGCTGCTGCTGCCGCCGCCATCCACCACCGTTGCAGACGATTCTCGTTTTATTCGTGTTGCGGCTGCCGGTTCCGGTTCTGTTACAGCCGTTGGCCTTTGCAGTGATACTTGCATTGGCTCACCGCCGCCGTCCATCTCGACTTCGTCCACGTCCACGTCCACATCCACATCCATGTCGCCATCGCCGTCACCGTCGTCTTCGCAGCCTGCTCCTTCTCCTCTTCCCACCGTCGTCGTCGTCGTCGCCGTGGTCGAGCTCTTTTTGCGCGCGGTGCGCTCCTTGTGCAGCAGGGCGCGCTTGCGGTTGCGCAGATCAAAGTCCAGCACGTGGCCAAAGCCGCGCTGCTGCAGCTCGGCCTGGATCTTGGCAATGGTCCAGGCGCCGGTGCCGGCGCGCAGCCACTGGTCGACCTCGGCCTTGAGCGCGCGCGGCAGCTTGCGGGCGCGCGGATCCAGCATCAGGTCGGCGGCGGCGTGGTTGTGCTCCATGTGGTCGACGTTGGTGTAGTGCACGGCATAGCGGTCGGCGCCGGGACACACCTCGACGAGCTCGAAGCGGAACGGACAGTCGCACTTTTTCGAGATGCGGTCGGTCGGCGTCTTGCGGCGGCGCGTCGAGGCGGTCGTGGAGGCCGTCGTCGAGGTGGTGTTGTTGCTGGCCTGTGCTGTCAGCCGCTGATCGGCGTGGCCTTCCCCAGCTGCTGCTGCGCCCGTCTCGTCTTCTTTGGGCCGCAGCCGTGACCGGCCGCCCCGGAAACAGACCATGCGGATCTTTTGCCGCCGCCCGTGCGACCTCGTGCCGTTGATACGCATGCTGTACCCCCGCGGAATCGTCCAGCTGTCCAGCTCGTCCTGCAGCGTCGCCCGGCCCTGGATGATAAAGCCTTCGGGCAGCGCAGCCAGCCGGTTGAGCACCGCTCCCGGCGGCGGCAGCTCCCTCGACGGCATGGGTCCCGCGTCGGCGGCGGCGGCGGCGTTGTACAGCCCATTTCCTCCAACGCCGCCACCAGCACCACCAGCACCACCAGCACCACCATCTCCTCCCTCGCCTCCTTCGCCCCCCCCTCCTCCTCCGCCTTCTTCCATTTTCCCTCCATCCCAACTCCCCGCAGCACGTTCCTGTGCCCATGTCCCCCCAGTCGCCTGACTTGCTCCTCTGGCCTCTGTCTTTGGCGCGCGGCAGTGGCCGTCCTCGTCCTCGTCGTCCATGTCCTCGCCGTCCTGGTTGGTCTCGCGGTCGTTGTAGATGTCGGCAACGCCGTTCGTACGCTTGTCGTCATCGTCGTCGTCGTCGTCGTCGCTGTCTGGTTCGGCTTGGTGCCCCATGCGGTCCGGCACTGCGGGCAGCGAAAAGCCGGACGTGGACGACACCCCAAAGCGAAGCCAGCCGTGGCCCTGAGGCGAAGAGGCAGGCGGCGAAGACGACGACGGAGCGCCGCCGCGCATGGCGAATCCCGGAAACGCAACACCTGTGAAGCCGCCGTTGCCGTTGCTGTTGCCGTTGCCGCTGCTGCCGCTGCTGCCGCTGCTACCGCTGCTGCTGCTGCGCTTCGTGGGAGTGACTGCATTGGTGCGGCTGGCGTGGTGGCTGTTGCAGCCGCTGCCAATGCTGCTGTCCAAGGCAGTGCGGCTCTTGCCAGGGCTGCAGCCGCTGCTGTAGCCATTGCCGTAGCCGAAACCGTAGCTCGGGCCACTGCCGCCGCCAAAGCCAAAGCCAAAGCCAGAGCCATTGCCGTTGCAGTTGCGGCCTTTCGAGTCCATGGGAGGAACGCAGAGCGCCGACTCGACAAGGTTCAGACGCCGGTCGATGGTCGAAAGCGAGTCCAGCAGACTCCGCAAAATCGGCTGTTCGTCCGCCATGGCGCACCAAACGACACGAAGAAGACGGAAGAGATATCGGGGGGGAAAAAGAAGGAGGAAAAAAAAGAAAGGAGACAAATGAAAGAACCAAAACTCTCCTGGCAGTAGTTATAATACGCAAAACACAACCCAAAAAAAAAGAAGAAGAAAACGGTGCAAAGAGACCCGGTTGCCTCATGCGGCCAAGGCGGAGGAGAAGCGGTGCAGCCGCATACTCTATGGCTGGGGTGCAAGCGAGAAGAATGGGATAAAAAACACTGCGATGATACAGCGCGATGCTGCAATTTTCAATTCTCAAGACCCGTATATTGCACGGCGAGGAGAGAAGAGGCCGACACCCCACGATGGACTGATATCTTGGGGGGCAGGGGCGATGGGACCTTTTCGAGGGGGCACTTGCCGATTATTTGAGCCCGCAGCAAACGGCCGATAGGAAATCACGTGGGTCTGTGCACATTTTGTGGAGCAAGAAATCATCTGACACGCGTACGACGTACAGAAAATCACCTGAAAGGGTATCGTTTATTTACATATGAATATCCATATAGACGAGTATACAAAACAACTTGTCACATCAATCATACACCAGCTTTATCGTACACAAGGCATCATAAACGCAAGGACAAGACCTGAGGCCTGGAAGCCGCCAAGCCTCCAAGTAAATGAGATAAAAAAAAACACAATCACCGCTTCACAACCGGCGCAAGAACGAGCACAACCCAAGCAATTGACCCGTCAGAGTCCTTGAGCGGTGTCCAGTGGCTCATCAGCCGCTGCATCTTAGCCGGCTTGCGTGGCCAAGCGTTCATGTCTCTTGTATCGGCGGTATTGGCGGTATTTCTGGCATTTCCGTCGTTGGCGTGGCCGATCTGAGGCGTGGTGTCTCCAGCAGCTGAATTGCTTATGTAGCAACCGTAGCTGCCGTAGCTGCCGTAGCTGCTGCTGCCACCGCCATCATCGTCATCACCTTGGCCTTGCCTTGGCCGGCCAAACACAAACGCCTTGGACCGGCGCGACGGCCTTTTCTTTGGCCCACTGGGATCGGGGGAGGAGGAGGCGGCGGCGGTGGTTCGCGTGGTATTGCTGGCTGGCGGGGCAAGGCCGGTGCCAAGACCGGCCGAAAAGGCACCTGGTGGCGGCACGCCGCTGGCTGGCACCGCGACCTCAAGACTGGCAGGTTCCGAGGCGGCGAGCCGTCGACGCACAGCACTGCGGAACATGGGCGTAATGGACGGAGACCCGGCGAGTTCCGACAGCACAGAGAATACGTCATGATACAGGACGGCATCCAGCGCCGCCGGGCTCAGTCCAAGCAGCTCCAGCATCGGTTTTGAACAAAAGGCAACTTTGAGCCGAACGGATTCTGCACCGTTCGATCCCGACGCCGATGCCGATGCAGATGCCTGCGCCGATGCAGTCTTGAGAGAGGCCGTGGCTCTGCTGCGCTGTGCGATTGGTGGGGGTGCAGGGGCAGCAGCACCGGAGCCGGGGTCGTCGGCGCCAGGAGCCAGCTGCAGCACCATAAACCGAGCATACATGTTCAAGCCGTCGTCTCGAGGAGCTTCAGCGCTGTCGTCGGTAGGTGGTTCTGCTGTTTCTGGATCGACAGGACTCGGGCTTGCTTGTTGTTGATGCCGGACCGGTTCCGGACATGTACCTTGTGACTCAAGCGGCTTGAAGGCCGCAGGGGGGACGAGCACAGCAGACTGCGGTCTGGATATTGCTTGGGGGCTGCTGGTGCCGCCCGTGGACCGACTGGCCTTGCTGCGACTCCGCAAAAAAGAATTAAACAAGGTCTTGGTGGAGAACAGCCTCTTGGCAGGTTGTCTGGAGCTGGCCTGTGCATCACCAGCCTCGGTCGAGGAAAACGCTGCAGTGTCCGGTGACGATGCCGCCGACATGGGCGTCGGAGGTGGCATCATAGACGGCGTTGCAGCCGAGGGACAAGAACCGTTTTTGCTGTTGTCGTTGCTGTTCTGGCCGCCGCCACTGGGACCGCCCTCGCCGCAGCCGCCGCCATTGCTAGCCGTCCTAGCGGCCGGCCACATGCCCAGTGCTTGGACAATGTCGCTCTGGGTCTTAACAGCGTCGGACACGTTGACCAGCGCAGACAATGTAAATCGCAAGCGGCCGCTGGCAGACTTTAACGGACAGACAGATACCAGGCTCCAAAAGAGCCGGTCGTCGCGGCGATTGCGGTTAAGAACCATCTGTTGGACAAATGCGTCTCTGTCGCCGCTGCCATTGCCATTGCCGTTGCCGTTGCCGTCGCCGCAGTGATGTGGCGCGCACAGGATGCGGCCGTGTTGGTAGCTCTTGGGGTTCTTTGGGCTCCTCGGGCTCCTGGGACTGCTGGGGCGCCTCGGGATGTTCTCGGCGCTGATATAGCCGATGGCCTGTGCAAAGCTGTCGGAAGCGTAGACGATGGATTCGTCGGGGCTGGATGGATCAGTCAGGCAAAACGCATGGCCCAGCCCGGCAAAGCGAAAGGGCGTCTGCGCTTCAGCCGCCGACGTGGCGCCCAGAGAGGCCCTCATGCACATGGTGATTTGGTGTTCCAAAAAAGCCGGGTAGATGTCGTGGAAGACCCGCTGTTCCACGTCGGCAGCTGCTTCGGCAAAGAGCGTCTGGAGACCTGGGAGAACAGAGCTCGACGCATGCCGCACGTCTGCATGGACGGCTCTGGCCAGCGGCGCCGGCAAACCCACAGACCCGGCCGCGCTCTCACAGGCGAACTTAGTCGAGATAGCGGCCAGATGAACCGAGACGTCGTGAACAGCTCTGCTGTACTGCTCTATCTGTAGGTCGTCGAGTGGTTGTGAATTAGCATCGCTGGCCCTCTGGGACCGGTCAAGGCAAAACAGCAAAGACAAAGGGAAACAGGGAGCCATCAAGTCAGACGCGGTGCATGCGGGCTGCTTTACCTTGTCCAGAAAGTCTATGCTCTCGGAGCCGCCGTGTGCTTTGGCAAACTCGAGGAGGCGGGTGCGTGCTGGGGGGTCCTGAAGCACCGCGTGCACGGTATCGGGGCTGTAGAGACAGGCCAGGCTGGGCGGCGGCGACATGGCACCCGGCCGGACGGCCTCGCATTCCGAAGCCGCGCCCCCGCTACACTGGCTGTTGCTGCCGTACCGGCCATCGCCGCCGCCGCCGCTCTCTGGTGGCGCGGGCGGCGCGAGCTTGGTCGAGCCGTCGGTGTTGTAGTCCACGTATGGACGCAGGACGGCGTCATTCGTATGCAGCGAGAGGCCCGACATGCTGCGCAAGTGCTGGATGGATATGGCGGCGTCGGCATCCATGGACGCCAGAACCGGCATGCTTCTGTGGCGCTGCTCATGCCCGCTGGCGCCCGTATTGGTGGCTTTTGTGGGCTTGGCAGCTTTGGCAGCTTGCTCGCCCGGCCAAAACCGTGTCGGCCGCTCCAGCGATGCGGGCAGCCGGGCATCTGCAGTCGCCCGTGTCCCTGTTCCGGCGACGGAATGCCTCTTTACAGGTGGCGTTGCTGCCGATACCGCCATTTTTTTTTCGGGCGGCGGAGAGCTGGGATCTTTCAGTCGTGGCGAACAAAGGACAAAGCAGAAGAAAGTGGACGGATCACTGCCGCCGACAGGACATGGTGAAATGTAAAAAGGAAAGGAAAGCGAGAGCGAGAAGGAGCAGAGACCACGACGGAACTCCGCAGAGCTGCGCCGCAGCAGAAATGATGCCCTTGCTCAAAAAATTGGCCGTTTGCCGTAATGGCAGAAATCCGAGATTTCTGTTTGCTTTCCCGTTCGCCAGAGTCGCCAGAGGTTACGCCGACTTGTTGGAGCGACACATCGCATCCAAGAGAACGCCTAAGAACGGCTAAAGGAACACAAAGATGCTCGGGGTATCAATCGCTTTCGACCTCTTGGTTGCTCTTTGGTCGGGCCTGCGTAGAATCAAAACGAGGGCAGAGCAGTCCGGGACAACGTTGGCGATGGCCTATGGCTTGTTCAATGTCTGGTCTTGTGTCATGATAAAGCAGAAAAGCTTTGGAGCTTTCCTCGTAGTTTGGAAAGAAAGAACAACCTCGCTCGCCCATCGCTGCTCTAGCACGTCAGGCAAGACCAAGCGCAACAGGAAGGAGCTGAGCCTAGGACGAGTCTCCATTTTTGGGCTAGTTCAGAGACCAGAGAACTGGGCCGGCCGCGCCTTCTCGAGACGAGGTGAAGAATCATGCACGGGGTGAATCTTCAGCTACGGAAGGAGGATTTGCAAGGATCTAGGAGAAGGTCATAGCGAGAGGAGTAACCAGATGAGGGTGGCACAAAAAGGACCAGCTGTCTATTTTTTTTTTTTTTTTTTTTTTTTTTTTACTAGCAGCCAAGGCGAGTAACCAAAAGGAGAGGAATTCTCCGAGGCTTTATTGTTTGAATATTCCCCAGATGCGCATGCCTCTGTCGTGCAGGCAGGCACAGGCTCTCGACGCCTTCTTCTGCTTCCACGATCGTGCCTCCCGTCCCTGCCACCCCTCGCGCCTTCCCTGGTTCCACGATTGTGTCTCTCGACCTGGACCCCTCGCGCCTTCTTTTTTTTACTTGCCGGTCCTCGGAGTCCCTGGCCCCGGAGGACCATTACTCGTACTTTACTCGTACTCTCTCCCTCCCTCTGACAATACGCCATATTTCAGCTTCAGCTGCCCAAGCTTGAAAGGGGTCAATTCTCTCCCCCCAAAAGCAGTAGGACGAAAAAAAGAGTCAGCCGCACTAATGAATGACTAGCCACCTCGTGTAGGCTTCGCTTTGCAGCAAGGGGGCGCCTTCTTGGTGTGGGTTTGCCCAGTCTCGCTAGCTCGGAGGGCCTGGCAGACGGCGGCTGCTGCTCGAACCTTTTTGCATTATTCCCTCGTTTGGCCGATATTTTTCGGACTGTCCTGTCACCGTCGCTCTCGACGATATACGAGTGGCTTGACCCTGTTCTCTCCTCTTGCGGCCTGTTCGGAAATCGCACCCCGTCGCATCAGGGCTAGCTGGCCCGCTGTCCACCCCAGCTGTGAACTCTGGGGCGCTCTCGTCATGGCGCAGCGCTAACGAAGCAGCGAAATGGGGTCCAAGCAGTCCTAGCGTACGAGTACTCGTATGTCCATACTCAAGTCCGCTATTGCGGGCGACTCCTGCTGGCTGCACAAAGTATTACGACGTACTCCGTAATTACGTTGTATTCCTCCGTACGACGACGGAGTGCGGAGCATGGCGCAATATGGCATACGACCGGCCGATGCAACCCTGGACAGGAACCTGGGCCAGGCACCATGGCCCAGCCTTGGGCGAGTGCAACGCTTTGGTGGTGGCACAGAGTCGTACTCGTATGAACAAGAGTTGCCGAGTGACAATTCCAGTCTCCAGACGCAAAAGAAAAACACGGAGACAATTCTTGCGTTCGCCGGCTGAACTGTGAATTCAAAAGCAATGCATGCACATTATTATATTACAAAAAAAAACAAATGCTGAGGCTTCAATTATGCAGAACCGTCGTCGCCTCGACCTCGTCGCCGTCGTTGCCGTCGACCTCGTCACCTCGTCGCCGTCGTTGCCATCGGCCTCGTCACCTCATCGCCGTCGTTGCTCTCATCGACCTTGTCGACCTCATCAACCTCGCCACCCTCTGCTCTGTCGCCCTCTGCTCCCTCGCCTCTCCTCACATCCCCCACCCCTGCGTGCTCCGGTACGTGTACTTGCTCGCCAGAGACCGCCGCGCCCGCCCGGTGCCGCGCGTCGTCGTCGTCGTCGAGTTGTAGCCTGTGTACTCGCTCAGGCTGGGTGGCAGGTCGGCGACGCTGCGGCCCCACGTGGGGCTCTCGCTGCGGCCCAGCGTCAGCACCAGCTCGTGGCCCTCGGTGAAGAAGGAGTGGTCGAGCCAGCTCTTGGAGTAGGGCTGGCCGTCGAGCGTGGCGCTCTGGATGTAGACGGCCTCGTAGGCCGGGTCGAAGTTGGCGTTGCGGATGGTGGCGGTGGCGCCGGTGAGCGGATGCGTCACGTGCACGGCCTCGAAGAACGGCGGCGTGATCAGGTACACGTTCTGGCCCGGGTTGGGGAACAGGCCCATCATGGCAAAGGCCACAAAGCTGCCCATGGCGCCGCTGTCGTCGTTGCCGGGCAGGCCGTCGGGCGAGGTGCCGAAAAAGGCGGGAATGTAGTAGTGCACGCGCTTGGCCGACAGGCCGGGCCGGCCGGCATAGTGGTACTGGAACACGGTCAGAAAGGCCGGCTCGTTGCCAATGTACGTGATGTTGCGGTCGTGCAGGTAGTCGAGCCGCGCCACAAAGGCGTCCGGCCCGCCGTACAGCCGCACCAGCGACGCCTGGTCGTGCGGCACAAAGAAGCCGTACTCCCACAGGCTGCTCTCAAACGTCTCGCGGCCGTTGTTCTGCAGCGAGCACGACACGTCCGACGTGTCCACGTTGCTGCAGGCCAGCGGGTCCTGGAAGAACCAGGTGCCGTTGAGGTTGCGCGGCTGGAAAAAGCCCGTGAAGCTGCCGCCGCTGCTGCTGTTGTTGCTGCTGTTGCTGCTGCTGCTGCTGTTGCTGCTGCTGCTGCCGTTGAGCCAGCGCGCCGCCCCGTCGGTCTGGCCCGTCTGGTCCGCCCGGAACAGGTTCTGCCAGCCAGCGCTGCGCTGCAGGTACTTTTCGCGCTCGGCCGCCGTGCCCAGGCCGCCGGCCGCCATCTGCGCAATGCAAAAGTCGTTGTAGCTGTACTCGAGCGTGCGCGACACGCTGCGCGTCATCGTGCCAAAGCCCTTGTAGTCAAAGTCCTGCACGGGGATGTAGTGGAGCGCCTTCCAGCTGTCCAGCCCGCCGCGGCCCTCGTTGGACCAGTCGTACGGCTCCTCCTCGGCGTCCTTGACCACGGCCGCATACGCATCGGCCCAGTCGATGCCGCCCGCCAGGCCCTTGACATAGGCGTCTGCCAGCACGTTGTCCGCGTTCGAGCCGCCCTGCGTCAGGCCCTTGCACAGGCTCATGCGGCAGTCCGGCAGCCAGCCCTCGTGGCGGTAGGTGTCGACCAGCGAGCGGATCATCTGCGTCACCGCCTCCGGGTCCACAATGGTCAGGAACGGCAGCTGGCTGCGGAACAGGTCCCAGATGCAGTAGAACGAATCAAAGTACGGCTCCGCGCTCGTCCACAGCGGGTTTTCGCCCGTGTAGTTCTGGGGGTTGATCATGGTGCGGTAGATGCCGCTGTAGAAGTTGCGCAGCATGTCCTGCGCGTCAATCGTCTTGTGCGCCGGCGGCGTCTGCGGCGTTGGCGGCGTTGGCTGCGTCGCATTGGCTGTGCCGTTGGGCTCTCGTGCAAAGAGGGAGCGTCGCAGGTTGAGCCATCTTCTTGGGACAGAGGTGGCAGAGGCATCGCTACTGCTGCTGCTGCTGCTGCTGCTGTTGCTGCCGCTGCCGCTGCCGCTGCCGCTGCCGCTGCCGCTGCTGCTGTTGGCAGCAGCTGAGCCATTCCCTCGACCCACATCCACGCGGATCGACCCCAGCTTGGCGCGCCAGGCATCGACGGCGGCGCTTGCCACCCGCTCAAAGTCAAAGTCCGGGATCTCGCTCTCGGCGTGCGCACAGGCACGCTCGGCGCTGATGAAGCTGGTGGCCATGCGCGCCGTGATGACAAGCGGCTGGGAGGACGCGCTGCCGCCGCTGCCGCTGCTGCCACCGCTGCTGCTGCTGCTGCCGCCGCCGCTGCCGCCCGGCCGGAAGCGCACAAACGCGCCGCCCGGCAGCGGGTAGCCGTTGATGGAGCGCGAGATCTGCAGGTCGTGCACGTCCGTGCTGGCGCGGCTGTTGACAAAGACGCCGCTGTCCAGGACGTCGGCGCCGGCAAAGTCTGTGCAAAAGTGCAGCGTGTACGAGCCGGAGCCAAAGCTGGGCAGGAAGCGGCCGCTGCCCGTAATGCGGCCGCTGGCCGCATCGACGTGGATCGTGGCGTTGTCCTGCCGCGAGTCCGACAGATCCGTCAGATCCTGCAGAAGCAGCGGCGCCACCGGCCCGCTGAAGCTCTGCGACACGTTCGTCGTGCTGACCACCGTGCCGTTGTTGGGAAAGACAAAGCGGAACAGCGCCGCGTGCTGCGTCACCGTCATGTTGGCCCGGATGCCCGTGTTGAGCGTGATGCTGAACAGGCCCGGCCGCGCCTGCACGCTCTCGTTGCGGAACGACCCAAACACCGCCCGCGCCCGCTTGGGGAACGCGCAGCCGTTGACGACGCCGCCCGCACACGCCGTGTACGCAAACAGCGGGAAATTGCCCAGCGACGGATTGCCGCCCGTGCCCGAGTCGTGCATCATGCTGAACCCCGTCACCGCGCTGTTGTCCAGCGTGAAGCCGCCCTGGTTCGAGTCGCTGTTGGTGTCGGCCACCGCCTTGGCCATGCCGTACGGCAGAGACGCGCCCGGAAACACGTTTCCGCCATTGCTGGCCCCAATCAGCGGGTCCACCCACTGCAGAGGGTCAAAGGCCGTGCCGTTGTCCCGCGATATACTCTTCCTCCGCGCTGTCTCTGTGGACGAGGCCGACACGCCTGCCAGCCCGCAGCTGCCCAGGCTGGCCACCAACAGCCATGTGCCAACCACAAACCGACCCATGGACAAGGCCGCCATTGGGCAGCAGGCGACAAGAGACAGACCAAATAGAACAAAAAGAGGCAGAGGTAGACAGAAAGTGATAGACGGGAATGGGAAATGACACAGCCAACAAAGAAGAACGATGCAGACACAATAGAACAGACGCCCCCAAACCCAGAAAGAATATTCAAGCAGTCGCCAAATAACACAAAAAACAGGCCGACAGCCACCTTCACACAGCATTCAAAAAAACGGAAGCTTTCTCGTCTTGTAGATGCGGCATGCCAGTGCGCTTATTATATGCGCCAGACAAACAAGAGCACGCCAGGCTCGTGCTTGAGCAAAAGAAGCATCAAAAGGCAGCACGTGAAAGCCTCAAATCGTGTCTATCATGTGCCTCTGTGCCTCTCTGTCTCTCTCCCATATTTCTCCTTGCGCATCCTTCGCCAGACCATACATAGGTTGCCGCTGGCCGTGGGACGCTTTGGGAAACTGATCCCTATCGAGCCTTTAGCATTCTGACTAGCAAATCAAATATATGCCACTATATATATACATATATATATATGTATGTATGTATGTAAATGAAATGCAACTCCCAAAACGGCACAAAGCGCTTTATAATTACCGGCTGACGAGCTTTCTTGTGCTGTCTGTTTTTCTTCTGTATTTTTTCTTGACCGCACAGCATGTCGCGAAGACAACAGAGAAATGGCCAAGAGCTATATGGCCGTGGCCGGCAACCGTATTGAAGGCGGTGGCAAATGGGGGTTTATCTCATTAATAGGTGGCCGGGTGCTGCCTTTACCGTCTTTTCGCGCTTTCGATCTTTAAATTGCAACAGAAAAACATGTCGAAATCGAGAAGGTCTTTGGCCAGGATGGTGGGAGCATGATTTAAACGAGAAAAGAAAAAGAAGAAGATTCCGAGTGAGCAAGACCAAAACCAAAGATTTTCGTCCAAGCTCCAAAAAATATAAAAATATAAAAAATATAAAAAATATAAAAACAAATAAAATAAATATCGACGGCAATGTAGGCGAGACTCCTGCTCTTGCCCTTGTCTGAAGGATATCATATGTAGCTCTTCGCGTGTCCACGTCCCGGTCAAAGAGCTGCATGCCGTGGTGCAGCATTGCCGCTTCCAGGACTGGACTGGCAAAGCCACCCACAGGAGAGCAAGAGCGAACCAGACAAACCTCTCCAGAAACCAGGAAAGGAAACAACCCTCCTTCACCCCCTTCCATTTTCTGCTTTGCATGGTCCTCCCCCATGTCTGAGTCAGGGTCACACGCTGTGGAGTGGATGAAGGAGGGGCGAAAGAATTTAGCCGGATACCACCAGCTGACGTCTCTTTTTGGCGTTATGGCTTGCCTGGAGTCTTGGGGTTCGCAGACATCTAGATGACCCTCAGTTGTCGCCAGCTCAGTAGACCTCACATGCAAATACACTGCATACATCAGCAGCAGCGGTCGGCATTTAGGCACTTTAACCGGTCCTTCAGCTCACGCTGAGCCCATGTTGTCTTTGTTGCTTCTTGTCTCTTCTCAGGTTGGGTTCGCGTTGCGAGTCAAGGAGGCAGCTAAACAAAAGTAAAAATAAAAAAAAATAAAAAATAGAAGAACGGAGACAGTATGGGTCGCATCGACAAGATGGAGCACAATAGAGTGGCGTTGGAGTCGACCTGACTGTTGTGGCAGGTCTTGCCTGCCATTGCCCTGCACCAGGCAGCATCGGGGCAATCTAACGGCATATTAATGGGCATTTCGGGCATATCAAGCACACCAAATACGACGTCCTTGTTCGTCTCCGCATATTAGTCGAAGAAAGGCAAGTCGGCTGGCCTCTTGGCCCCTGAGACACAGCAAAGAACGCCGTCCATCCAGGTCACATATTGCTCGAACCAATACCTGTCGAATGTGGCTAGGGTTGTTGCTGTGTGTGCGGCACAGCGTCGCCACCAGTAGCAGACGCAGCACTGAGTCCTTGCATTTTCGCCCGTCGCAGCCGCAGCCGTGTGTCAGCCCGTCCATTTGGGGGCGTTGGCCAGCTTCTCGCGCACGCGCTGCAGGCGCTGCTGGTCCAGCGACTGGCGCCAGTCGCAGATGTCGGCAAATTCGCAGTGGCCGCACTTGAGCGACGCCTCCTCGATGTCGGCGCCCGTGGCGGGCCGCTCGCCGCGCCACCACTCGAGGTAGCGGCTCAGGTAGCGGTCGAGCACGCCGTCGTCGACGGCCATGACGCTGGTGCCGATGCAGCGGCCGGCGTCCTCGTCGTCGATGTCGGCGTCGTCCTCGTCCTCTTCGCTCTCGTTGTTTTCGTTTTCCGTGCCGTTGAGATGCGAGTCTGCGCGTCTGGTCCGACGGGGTCGCAGCCGCGGCCGCAGCCGGTACTCCACGGCGACGATGCTGCCAATGGACTCGGCGCCGTGTGGAAACGTAGCCGCAAGCTCGGCGTTCAGCAGGCCCAGAAGTGACCGCAGTGTGCGGTAGCGCAAAATGTCGTGGCCGACGCCGTCATCCTCCTGCTCTCCGTTTCCGTTTTCAGCGTCGCCGCCGCCGCCGCCGTTTGTGGCTGCAGCCGTGGCCGCAGCCGTGGCCGCTGCCGGCGATGGCGACCTCGCCTCGGGCGCATCGTAAAAGACTTCGTCGTGCAGGCTGGCCATCTGGGCAATGAAGGCGTCGGAGAAGAGCTGGTCCGGGTCGAGGCCGTAGCGCGCAAACACGGCGAAAAAGTCCAGCTGCTGCGCAGCCATGCGGCTGAGGAAGCGGTGGTACAGAAACAGCTGGATCTTGGACGGCCGCATGGCCACGCCCGAGGGCAGCTTGGGCGATCCGCGCGTCTTGACGTCGGTGATGTAGACTTTGCGGGCGGGCGGCGCCGGTGGTGGTGGAGGAGTCGGCGGTGCTTGTTCCAAGGCCTGCTGGGACGGTGGGTAGAAATCTGTGATTCGTGCGCTGGCCTTGGCCGGCGACGGCTGCTCGGCCGGGCCGGCAGCGCGGCGTTTTCTGCGTTTTGGGCTGGGAGTGCCGCAGGTCTCCGCCCCCTTTTCGGTGCTCTTGCCGCCACCGCCGCCGCCGCCGCCGCCGCCTTTTGTTCCCGACGCCGCCTTTCTGCGACCGCTGGCGCTCTTTGTGCCGCTTGAGCTAGCGGCCGGGCCCTCCGCCGGGCCCTCCGGTTCTGCTCCGCTCTGTCCCGTCTTCCTGCTCGCCAGGATCTGCGCCTCAAAGTCGGGGTCCGGACAGTGGTAGCTCAGCGCGTCGATGACGCCGCTGACGACCAGGCCGCCGGGCACCATGCCCCAGATCTCCAGCTCGCGCATCAGCCCCGTCTCGCGCAGCGTGCGCAGCCCCTGCACCATGTTCCACAGCTTCAGGCCGAGCACGTCCTCCTTGGACGCCACGTCGACGCGCACGGTCGTGTGCACCTCCTGCTCCAGGCGCGCATGCACGCGCGTGCCCGACCGCATCGCCGCCGTCCGCGTGCGTCGGCCGAACGGCAGCCGCGTCAGCGTGTACTCGTGCTGCAGCTCGCACCAGGCCCCAGACGTCAGGTCCGACACCGACAGCGGCTTGCGCGGAAACGTGCGGAAGCGCTCCAGCGGCGACCGCCGGTCCTCCTCGGCCGCATCATCGCCCGCCGTGTTTTCACCAGCTGACGACAGCTCCGCTGGCTTCTCGCCAAGACCGGCCAGCGCCCGGCTCACTAGACGCTTCTCGTTAGTCAGAAAAAAGCCATGCAACCGCGGCATTCGCCTTTCTTTCCTTTCTCGCTCTGTTTCTTACAATCCGGGTATGCGACGTTGCCGCTCGTGTCCCGCTGTCCGAGCTCGTCCGCGTCCTCGTCCAAGGCGGCTGCAAAGGCATCCAAAGCGGCCGCCGAGCCGTCGTCCAGCAAAGGCGCGGCTGCAGCACGCGAGAAAGCCGTTGCCGGTTCGCCGGCATGGTGGCGAGGAGAGTCTGCCGCAAGCAGACGCAAAGGCTGGGACGGCGGGACCAACGCCGACAAGGAGGCAGCCAAGGCCGAGGCCGAGGCCGAAACCGAAGCCACTGCTTTTATGGCGTCAGCGACAGCTGCCGAAGACAGCAACTGGTGCACGTCGTCGTCGAGCGCGGAATTCCAGCCGTAGTCGCTCTCGGCGTCGCTTTCCCTGCTCTCCCTACTAGCGCTGGCCATGGTGGTCGGTGAAGCTGGCCATGCTGCAAAATGCTCGTATTTCGTTATCAAGCAGGGATCTGGAAAGGAACAAAAAAAAAAACGAGAACTGGACATAAACCTCAGGCAATCAAACTAGGCAACAGGTGGTGGCAAGGCAGGCGCGGGCAAAGGTGCAAATCGCGTCGCCTCTATTGGGCGATTGATCAGCTGCGGGGCAAGCACGAATATCCCATATCCCACCGTGGCCCTTTGTGGTGACAATGCACGGTGCAATCACTCGCGTCCTCACGTGCTATTGCTCGCTAACCCACCCGTCCTGTATTGGGCGCATTTGTCCCCTTAATAGCGGCCCATCCCGGCGCCAAGGCAGTGTTTTTGGGAAATTGTGAAAAAAAAAAAAACTTTCAGTACAATTTTTTTCTTCTCTTTTTTCGATGAGCCCATCACACAGTTGCGCAGAAGGTCCCAGGCAACTCAAAAATGGTTCTGTTACGGAGAATTGCGATGCCGTATTACTTTTGTATAAGCCACCCATCTGTGCTTGTGCTTCACTGTCGAAGTCAGCCGCAGCAGTTTTCGGGCTTTTTTGGTTACAAAGTGTTCAAAATGCACATTACGGGTTCCAGGGGAAAGAATTAGCGCCCCACCAAGAGGACTCTCTGCGGGGCCCTCTTTCTACTACGGAGCACTTGTCGCCCGCAAAGGCAGTCAGCCTTGGAAGAGCCTTAGAAGGCAGCCGCCATTAACCCTTGTGAAGAATATGGATACGAATACGAGTACTCGTACGAGGACGATATTTGTTCGTATTCCAGGCAACCCTCAAAAGCCTAATCGATGACTTGTCCTTTGCTTTTGTGTCACATCTCGAGTTTGCCTGCTGCAGCTGGTTCCTGGTGCCTGATGACGCCCATCTGGCTAACACGCGAGAGTCAATATCGAGCGGCGCAGTCATTATGATTACTGCAGATTACTAAATTGACTTCTCCTCCGTCCCTCGTCCTCGTATTGTTGTAATTCTGCCAACCCCCCCAAACAACCCAAGCAACCCCACGTCCAGCCGTGCCGAGCGTGTGCCCCCTTTGTTTCACCCCGAAAGGATTGTATAACTTTCGACCCTGTGATTTGACGGCAGTGTTTCCTTGACACAGATTCGTGCTAGTCCTTCTGTTCGCTAGTCCTTCTGTTAAGTGCCAGCTTCCCATCTTTTTATTCTTCTGCCTTCCAGGCAGGAGTAAGTGAGAAAAGCGGTGGAACCGTCGAAGCAAAACATCGTGTCGCCTTGTCACTTGTTCTTTCGGCTTTCGGAAGCCAGCACTCTTTACACGTCGCTTTTTCGAGAGGAAAGCTGTTTAACATCTCGTCTCGCCGTCTCGTGTCTCTTCTCTTCGTCTCTTTCTTTTGTCTCTTCTCTTCGTCTCTTCTCTTGGTCTCTTTCTTTCGTATCTTGGCCTCTATATCTTCTTTCTTTTTTCTTTTCCTTCCACATCTGCATGTCCGTCTCGAGTGCAACAGATCTGCCGCCTCGTTGTCTCCATCGCCAGCCTCTGTTTTCAATTTCCGTCTCTTGACCGCTGTTCTTGTCGCCATGGGGGCACAGTGGCTTGTCTGGCGCCGTCTGGCCGCATCACCAGCCAAGACTGACCCGAGCCCGGACAACGGGCCAGCGACTGCTTCATCACCATCATCGTCGTCATTGCACAACCCTTCCAGCCCTTCCTCCTCCTCCTCCTCTTCCTGCTCCAGTCCTGTGCCGGCGCAGCAGCACCGCAGCCCGGTAACTCTCATGAGCCTGCCGCCCGAGCTGCATCTCCAGATCGCCCGCCAGCTGATCTACCCCGACGCTCTTTCGCTCAAGCACAGCACCCGCTACTTCTATCACATCGTCGACACCGGCGTCGAGCTCAAGGTCGACTGGCTCATGTCCCGCCGCCGTCTGCATCTGGACTGTCCCAACGAAACGCACTGCGATTTTGGCAGCGATCTTCGCTTCTGCCGTGGCAGTGTTCCGTGAGTTTCGGCCCTTTCCCCCTCCGCCCGGCCCCCCCGCCCGGTCCCTTGCACCCATCCCCCGCTCCTCTGCACCTGCTGACCTTTAGCAGCCTCCTGATGAAACGCCGTCGCGAGCACATTGAGTGCGAAAGCCGTCCCGGCGTGGGCTGTCTGGTCTACGGCACCAGCATCTGTACCCACCGTCGCAAGCCTCTGCTGCGGCGGTGGTTCCGCCGCCGGCTCACCGTGGAGATGTGGTGGGTGCTGCTGGCTCTGCTGCCGCTGGTCTTGTCGTGGCTGTGGTTTGCCGAGCTTTTCATGTTTGCGACTATGTGACGTCAAACCGACAAAAGGCCGTCTTTTTGCTTGGCGGCGTGGGACCAGAGGGCATTGGACTTGGAGAGATCTGGACTGCAGCGGCGGACCAGAGGGTATTGGGATTGGAGAGATCTAGACTACAGCGGCGGACCAGAGGGTATTGGACTTGGAGAGATCTGGACTGCAGCGGCGGACCAGAGGGTATTGGGACTGGAGAGATCTGGACTGTAGCGGCGTGGACCAGAGATCTGAACTGTATTACTATTTGACTATTTTCACAGAAACTCCTACGAGTATAGCGCGTCGGTTGACGAACGATTGACGAGACTATTGAATACCATTTTTTGCAAATAATTATACAGAATGAGAAACTGCACAGGATTGGCCGCACGATGGGGAAAAGCAACGAGAGAACAAGCGAGCCTTTCTTTTTTTAAGGGATCCATAGCCCAAGGACATAAGCAGATTCTTGGACTAGGCGGCCAAAGTTGGCAGCTGGCCACGCCGGGTGACTGCTGTCGGCATTACTCAGTTTCCCGCTAATGCTCCTGCTGGTTTGTGCAGCCTTTCGGCCTTATGTTTGATTCCCCGCCAAAGCCTTTTGCGTCATTCATTTCGACCCTTTTTTTCCCGCTTCATCCATCGCCATACACCGGCATCCCCGCTGCAAACCCGCAAACGTTCCCATACGGCGACATCACTCCTCGACGCTTGCTCCCTACGAATGCCTTCTAATTTGCGTGCCTTTCGCAGAGTGTCCCCCGCTGTCTCTCCGGCACCGTCGCCGTCGTCTTCGTCGCCGTCGTCTCCGACTCGGCTGCCCTTTGCGCTCCGTGTTTCGGGCCAGAATCTGCTGCAGGCGAGCCGCTTCGCGATGTCGTCGACGGCCAGCAGGAAAAAGACGCAGGAGCCGGTGGTGACGCGGGTCAGCGACCTCAACACGGGCGACGCGCGCTGGCTGGCGCTCAAGAAGATCGAGTACGTCGACCAGACGGGCCGGGCACGCACGTGGGAGGTGGCGACGCGCAAGACGCGCGGGACGGCGGGCGTGGACGCCGTGGCCATGGGCAATGTGCTGCGGCACCCGTCGCGGCCGCCGGCAACGATTGTGGTGATCCAGTACCGGCCGCCGCTGGACGCGTACACGGTGGAGTGGCCGGCCGGGCTGGTGGACGCGGACGAGACGGCAGAGCAGGCGGCCGTGCGCGAGTTCAAGGAAGAGACCGGCTACGACTGCCGCGTCGTCAGCGTCAGCCCGCCGCAGGCCGCCGACCCGGGCATGAGCAACGCCAACATGCAGCTGGTCATGGTCGACGTCGACCTGCCGGCCGACGACGCCGGCGAGCCGCCCAAGCAGCGGCTCGAGGACGGCGAGCACATCGAGCTGGCCATCCTGCCGCTGGCCGACTTCTACGACCGCCTGGTCGAGTACACCCAGCGCGACCGCTTCGTCGTCGCCGCCAAGCTGCTGCACTTTGCCGCCGGCATGAAGTTTGCCCAGACGGGCAAGCTTGCCTAGGATGGGTGGATGGACAGGGTGGGCACCATGGGCATGAGCCAGAAACAAAGCTGACACGGCGAAGAGAGAGACAAAAGGCCAGAGAACGGGGACAACACAGGGCAGCAACGGGCAATCAGAGCCTCGTTAGTATCTTAGATTAAATGCCGTATTTGGGCTGCGAGTGTGAAAGAAAGGATTACGGGATTGTGCACATGTCTTATTTGGAGCTTTCCAGTCTTGTTTCAAGCTTTCAGTCTTATTTGGAGCTTTCCAGTGTTATTTGGAACTTTCCATGCTGTCTCATCGCTAACATTCACCGCTAGGCGGCTCTGGAAATGCAAGATGGTCTCCTCCCTTTTCCTCTTCCCCCCCCACAAAACACCGCCACCACCTCACAGCTGCCACATGGTCCGCGTCTTCTCCATGCGGCCCTTCCACTCAAAGGCCTGGCCGGACATGTGCTGGATGCCGCGGTCGACGCGGCGCAGCTTGAGGGTCATGCGCGGGCCGATTTCCTGCAGGGCGACGCGGACGTCCTCGACGCCGGCCATGGGGCGGCCGTCGGCGTCGGCGATGCTGCGCTCGGTGGGCCGCTTGTCGCGCACGGCGTAGCGGTGGCGGCGCACAAAGACAAAGTCGCGCTGGTTGTGCAGGGTGACGACCTGGCGGCCGGCCAGCTGCGGGTTGGCCGGAAAGAGGCGGCCCAGCACGCCGCCCACCAGCTTGCCCAGCGGCGTGACAAAGTTGTTGAGCAGCAGCTCCGGCACGTGGCCCGTCGACCGGCCGTGGTTCGGCAGCCGCCGCGCGTCCACCCACGTCTGCACGGAAAAGTGCAGCATGGGCCCGCGCGGCAGCAGCGCCACGTCCAGCCCCGACACCTTCTTCTGGTCCTCGTTGAGAATCAGCAGCGCCGTGTACCCGCGGTTCGCCGCAAAGCCGGCAATCTCCCGCACGCTGTACTCGTGCTGCACAAACCGGTGTCCCGACCGCCGGATGTACCGGCTGTTGGGAATCAGGTCCACCAGCGTCTCCGCCTGCCGGTGGATCGTCGCATGCCGCGACGTCGTGATCAGAATCTTGGGCTGCGCGGCCGCCCCGGCCTCCCCGTCCGCCCCCGTCCCAGACCCGTCTCCTCCGACCTCTGGCAGCAATGCTGCGTACTTTTCTGCCATCGCATCCTCGTACGCCCTTGCTGCCGCGCTGTCGGCCCGGGGGCCACCACTCTCGCGTTCCGTCGCTGAAGATGCTCCGCCGCGCTGCTCGCTCCTCTGTTCGCCGTCGCTTTCTGCGTCCTCGCCGTCTTCGCTGTCGCTGTCAAACCAGCTGCCAACGTCGTCTTCGCTGTCGTCTGCGCTTTCGTCGCTTTTATTCTCTGCTGTCTCTACCTCCTCTTTTTCTTCATTCTGCTTTCTCTCGGCCACCTGCTCCCTCTCCTCGACCCGCTCTGCCCCCTCTCCCCTCTCCCCCCCCTCCTCCACCTTTCGCCGCTTTCGCCGTGCGTAAAAGTCTTCCGACTCGGGCCATGCACGCTTGTCCTCGAGCGTCTTTGGCTTGTTTTTGCGCAGCCGCTCTGCTCGCAGTTCAGGGTCGTTGTTCTCCTGCCGCCGTCGGTCGTGGCGCATTTCCAGCCGCGCCTTGCTGCTCGCACGCTTCTTTTGCAGCCATGCCTGCTGGCGATGGCTCTTGTTGCCTTGTCCCATTGCTGTAGATGATGGCCTGCTTCTCTTGAATCTTCTTTGCTTTGCACTTGGTTTTTATGTCGCTCGGCTTTGCACTTTTGGTTCAACTTTTTTTTTGACCGCCAAAGTTTGCTCCGCACTTTTGGGGGTATTTTTTTTTTTTTTTTGGCCTGCGCTATCTTATCATGATGACTAATCCAACAAAACTCTATTTTGCCGTCCCACCATTACGAGTATTTTGATCGCACAGCTTCATGTCTGCTTCTGGTAGTCCTTTTCCCACACGGCCTGCCAGCGGTCCTTGTCGATGGCAAAGTCGCGCACAAAGTCGTTTTCCAGCTCGTGGGTCCGCCGGCCCAGCAGGACGAGGCTGTGCAGGGGCGGGCCCAGGCGGTCGTCGGCGTCGCACAGCTGGCGCAGAGTGCCGGCGACAAAGGTCTGGGAGCGGCCGCCGACGCGGGCGGCGCCAATGGCGAGGCTGTCGTCGCCGTAGACGCCCTCCTTGCGGTCGGCCTCGATCTCGAGCATCTGGCGGGCGCAGGTGCCGACGGTCATGTAGCGCGGCGGCTCGTAGACGACGCGGCCGCGCGCGAGGCTCTTCAGGTCGGGCTCCTTGACCTTGATGTCGAGCAGGACCAGGGTGTGCAGGCCGACCTGGCGGTTTTCGCGGATGCGGTCGTAGAAGCTGGCCGGCCGCCACTCGTCGGTGAAGAAGACCATGGACACGGTCTGGCCAAAGTTGTACAGCTGGAGCCCGCAGGCGCCGATGCCCGACAGAATCGACGCATTGGGCACCGACGCGACGGAAATGCCCAGCTCGCGCGCCCGCAGAACGAGATCGGTGTGCGTTGTCGCCCTGCGTTGTCAGCAAGGCCGTTCGCCTCCCTCACCGACACACGCACACACGCACACACAAACACTCACCCAAATGGATCGCCAACGACGAGAAAGGCGACGTCTTCGCTGTGCGCCCCCGCCAGAATGTCGTCGCTCTTCGTCTCGACCATTTCGCGGTCGGCCACAATGATCGGCCGCCCATAGAACGTTTCCTGCCGCTGCGTCAGTGCCCAGAGTCCACACAGAGCCTGCTGTTTCCCCGTTTTACCGGTCCGTTTTCCCTTTTCCTGGGGCACTCTCACCAGAACAGACTGGTCGACCAAGAGGATGCTCGTGTACGCCTCCAGATAGACCCGCGAGGCCTTTTTGACAATGTCAAGACCCTTGACGGTAATGTCCGTCTCGTCGGAGAGGCCGAGCCCGACGAGGTACAGCATCTTGTCGGAGTGTTGTGGGCAGAGACCAATGCAGATGACAACCGAGAGCGACTGCTGTAAAAAAAAATGGTGGTGGGGTTTAGGTGCACATGCGCTATCGATAAGATTTTAGTGAGGTCTCGCTGTAGCACGTGTTAAATTTGATTACTCGTACGTCGTACTTCGCTCACTAAACTGCACTATTTTCAAGTTTTCCAAATCCTCCAGCTTCACTTCCTCCTCCTCCACCCCCTCCACCTCCACCACCTCCACCACCACCACCTCCACCACCACAAAATGTCAAAGAAATCAGCATACGGCACGCCGGCGGCCGACACGGACTTCCGGCGGACGCGCAACCTGGACGAGTATGCGGCCAAGGCCAAGGAAAAGGAGGCGGCAGAGCGCGAAGAGGCGCGGGCGCGGTACGAGGCCAAGCTGGCGGGCAAGCGCTACTACAAGCCGCTGCAGGGCACGGAGACGCTGACGACGGCGCGGGCGGCGACGCTGGACCTGAGCGCGCAGATCGGCAAGGTGCAGCTGGTGCCGGCGGGCGCAGGCGTGGGGCGGCGCGGACGGGGCGCGGGCTTCTACTGCGAGGCCTGCGACTGGACGGTCAAGGACAACCTGCAGTGGGTGGAGCACATCAACTCGGTGTCGCATCTGCGCAACGTCGGCCAGACCGGCGAGGTGGCCCGCAGCAGCGCCGCCGACGTGCACGCCCGCATCGATGCCGCCTGGGAGCGCGTGCAGGAACAGCGCCGCGAGGCCACCGTCGACCTGGCCGAGCGCCTGGCCCGCCGCCGCCAGCTCGAGGACGAGGAGCGCGAGCAGCGCCGTGCCAAGAAGCGCGACCTGGCCGAGCGCCGCCGCGCCGCCCGCGAGGCCGAGGCCGCTGCCGCCGCCGCCGCCCGCAAGGACTACGGCGACGACGTGCGCGTCGAGGGCGAGCACGACGAGGACGACATGATGGCGCTCATGGGCATTACCGGGTTTGGCAGCACGAAGAAGCAGTAGGGGTGGCAGCAAGAAGAAGCAGAAGTGGCGAGGGAGGGAGAAAAAGGACAGGGAAGGAAAAGGACTGGTAATGGCTGGAAAAAGACATTGAGCCAGTTTGGACGCATGATTTCTCTGCGTACACTGCATTTTGGGTGTTCAGGTTTCATTTCGGCGTATCCTGTACGATAAGGTTGATACCCCGTTACAAAAGTAGTTTGACGTGTCATTTTTCTGTCGTTGCTGTCGTTTCGTTGCTTCGCTGTCGTTTCCTGCTCTTGGCCATACATACTCGTAGCCAGGCTGCTCGTAGCTTATCATGCTCTGTAATCCCGGCAGTGGAGACCCCGCACAGACGCCACCAGGACTCGCTGGCCGGCCCCCAAAACTGCGCTAAGGCTGTCATCTTTCCCTTCCTTTCCAGCCAGCCCAACAAGCGCTCGCCAACCTCAACTTTCGCTTTCCAAACAACTTTGTGTCTCGTCTTTCCTTCTTTGCACCCAATCGCTCTCACCTCGCCTCACCAGCTCCGCTGCCTCGACTTTCTTTCTCTCTCTCTCTCTCAGACGCACAATCTTTCTCACAGACATCTCTCTCTCTCTCTCTCTCTCTCTCTCTCTCTCTCTCTCTCTCTCTCTCTCTCTCTCTCTCTCTCTCTCTCTCTCTCAGACATCTCTCTCTCTTCATCCAGACACACACCTCCCCTCTCCTTGCAATAGCACAATGGCCGCCAATGTCGGCCTCTCTGCCGGTGCCGCCGGACTTTTGCGGCGCCAGCTGAAGCAGATGCAGACAGACAAAGACATTCCCGGCATTTCCTGCGGCCTGGTAAACGACAACAACATTTTCCAGTGGGAAGTCATGCTGATGATCAGCGACGACGTCAAGTATTACGGAGGTAACTAAGAGACTTTGCTGTCTTTCTGTCTCTCTCTCTCTCTCTCTCTCTCTCTCTCATTGTGTCTCTCTCTCTTTCTGTCGTTCTCTCTCTCTCCCCTGCATCCTCATTTTTGTCCTCGTCCTGTTTGCTAACCACGCCAGGCGGCAACTTCCGAGCATACCTGACCTTCCCGCCCGAGTACCCTCTCCTGCCGCCAAAGCTCACCTTCCAGACACCGGTGCCCTTCCACCCGAATGTCTACCCCAACGGCGACCTCTGCATCTCCATTCTGCACCCGCCCGGCGAGGACCGCTTTGGCTACGAGGCCGCCAGCGAGCGCTGGAGCCCCGTGCAGACCCCCGAGACCATCCTGCTGAGCGTCATCAGCCTGCTGTCGAGTCCCAACGACGAGAGCCCGGCCAACGTCGAGGCCGCCCGGCTCTGGCGTGAAGAGCGGGCCGGCACGAGCAAGGAGTTTCGCCGCCGCGTCCGGCAGTGCGTGCGAGAAAGCCTGGGCGAAGACTGACGGCCGGAGGACGGCTTTCGGTCACGCTGACGAGCGGAGGACGGCTTACGGTCTCGCTGACGAGCCGAGGACGGCGAGATTGCGGTCACGGTAGCGGGACTGGAGGACCACCATGAACGCTTGGGGCAATTCAAGAGCACAAGCACCGGGGCGGCATATTTTTTTCCGGTTTTTTTTTCCCGGTCCATTTTGCTTTGTTCGAGCTGTGCTTTTTTTTATATCTTTATGTCCTTTCATGCATATGCAAGAGCGTCACATCGGAAGAGCCCCAAAGGATAGGAGGAGGGGCGGGAGGGCAAGAGAAGCGGTGCGAGATATCATGGCCACGGTTTATCAATTTTTTTTTTTTTTTATCGTTGCCGTTTTGCTTGACTTGCTGTTCGTTTCGCTCCTGTCGCTTATAATACGACATACGACATGGTTGACGCACTGCCAGACTCTAGACCGGACTCTAGACCAGAAACAAAAAACTAAAAAAAAACACTTTGACGCATTTCTCATTTCTACGTACTCATAAAGCACGGGGGGGTGCTTCCAGTGTTTCGAACGCTCCCCATGCCTTCTATTGCCCGCCTATCTTCTCTTTTTCGCCGATGCGTCTCCTCCTTCCGACAGTTCCAGAATGGGCGCCACCACTCGGTCCCACTCGTCGGCCCATCGCAGTCGGCTCTCCCGCCGCGCACCGTCGCGCAGCCGGGCCAGCTCGGATCCGGACGCGGAACCGTCGTGCTCGTCGTCTGCCAGCAGACGAACGAGGAGCGCGGCCAGCTCGGCTGCCGTCGTGAATCCGCGCCCGTTCTCGCCCTCGCGCACCAGCTCGCCAAAGCTCTCGTAGGCGGCGTAGGCGGCCACGGGCAGGCCGGCGCCAAACATGTCGACCACCTTCATGGGCAGGTCCACGCCCGAGCTGGACTTGTGCAGACACACGCCCAGGTCGGCCAGGGCCAGCAGACGGGCGTAGTCGGCCATGGGCAGGAACGCCGTGCGCACGTCGACCTGAACAGCCGCATGGGCTCCAGCATCGGCATCGGCGGCATCGGCGGCATCGGCGGCATGGCCGAGCTGGCCTGCAGCGGCCAGCTCGGCAATGCGCTTTTCGTACATGGCACGTTGGGGGCCCTTGCCGGTGATGACAGCCAGAATGGGCCGCCGTCGACGGGTCCCCCCCGCTCCGGCCGCCCCCGGTCCTCCGGGCTTCGCATACTGCACGAGCGCGTCGAGCAGCAGCCCAAAGTCCTCGTCGGGCGTCCACGACGTGCTGCTGACAACGACGCGGGCCCTGCGGTCGGCGACGAACGCGGCAATGTCGTCGGCTGTGCTGGCCGCACTGTCGGATCGGCAGCACCGCGTGCTCGTGCGCAAAATGCGGGCCAGCTCGCCGGCCCGGCCGGCTGGCGGAAAGGGCAGCGGTGCCAGCTGGAACAGGGCGGCCGGCCGGTCGTGCAGCACGGAAATGGGCGCCCCCGCGATCGCATAGGGAGGCCGCCGCAGCTGGGCCGCCATGGCGGTCGTCACGGCCAGGTGGGCAGTGCCCAGGCGGCCGCAGACGGCCTCGTATTGCTTGGACAGCGCCACAAAGGGATGACCGTCGCCGCGCGTGCCCGCCAGAATGCTCCAGCCATAATTGTGCCAGTCCACGAGCAGACGCGTGTTGCGTGCCGCCGCCACCGCGGCCGCCACCGCCAGCGTGGGAATCGCCGGCGGATTCTGCACCAGCAGCCAGCGCGCCGGCCGCGTCCGGTACGCAAGCACCAGCACCAGATCGGCCACCTGCCAGAGCACCTTGACGGGGCCGCCAACCACGAACGGCAGCCGCCGCACCGCGGCCGGCGCCGGTGTAAGGGCCACCCTTGTCAGTCGCGGATGTTGGGCGAGCTCGTCGATCAGGTCGGACTCTGTCGTTCATGTGTGAGCAGAGAAAGCATATGAGAGAAAGTATATCATGGAAGATGGCAGAAAGCACAGCTCACACACCATAGTAGCCAATCAGCTGCACCGGTGCCCGCTGCGCAATGCTGAGAGCATGGTATTGCATCCGCGGGCTTCGGCCCACATCGCCGAGCACCAGAACCTGCACAGAGGACAGCCCTCGTCCTCGATATCGGCGGGGCCAGGCCAGAAAGAAAACCAACGCTGCGGCCAAGAGAGCGGCCCCGACCAGAGACAGCCCAAGGACCATCGCGGGTTGGCAGGCAAGACAGAAAAAGAAAAAAAAAAGAGAGAGAGAGACAACAAAAAAAGAGGGAAAATTTAGACAAGTTCTTCCGCTCTCAATGGGCGCCGTTCCAAGCCCGTTGAAACGGGCTGTGTTGGCAATGACCAACGGATGTTTGTTATTTTCGTAGCTTCAAAAGCGAAGAACAGCTATCGCTAAACGCTATTACTACGAGTACGTCGTAATGCTTTTATCGCTGGCTTGTCACAGCTTGAGTAAGGGTGTGGGCCCTGGACCAATCACACGCATGTCTCGGGTGGCACCAACTATGTAGGTACTCGGCCAGGGTTGCACTTTCACTCTTTGTGCTTTCTTCTTTCAGAGAACTAGAGCCAGAACAGAAAAAGGGGGGCGAACGGGAAGGAGCGCCGCAATAAGGAAACTGCAACCGCAAACCAGCAGTCAAACACAACCGCAAAAAAAAAGAAGATAATTGTCGGCGAGATTGGATTCCTGGACTCGCACCTAGTTTTTTGAATTGAAATTTGCTTTTTTTTTCTGGAGATTCCTCTTATCATTTCCTTCGCCAATTCCAGAGCGCCTATCGGTGTTTCTTTGTCGGGGATCGCATCTCAATACCAGGCTTGTTTTGTTTACTCTCAATACCAGGTTGACTTGTTTACTCTGTCCCGTGTTTGGTCGCACGGAAAGTCTGGTGCCTCTTTTTTTTTCGTGTTTGCCTGGCCACTCATGCTTTTCAGCAACAGCACGCCAAAGAGCAAGATCAGCCATTGAGGTCGGACGGAGGCGCAGGGGGGGAAGTCCAGGCTAGAGGGAGACGGCGGAACACTTTTTGACGAGGTCTCGCGAAGCTGGGCCCGGTGGACGCTCTACGAAAGTTCTCTGGTGTCTCTCAACGCTTGAGGCCTATCTTCTCCTGATCAACACTTACGAGGAAGGCTTGGTTGTCTTCTAGAGGCCCGTGTCTCAAGCTGCCGACAAACTCGACCTATCCCCACAATGTCTTCCCACTACTCTCTTCCGACAACGTCCATGTCTCCACCGACATCCCACGACCACTGGACCGGCTACCAACCGTCGCCGACACGGCTGCATTCCAGATCGTCACGCCACACACGGGCTCGGTCGCCTCTCTCGCTGGGCCACCTCGGCCACACCAGCAGCAGCGTTGGCAAACTCTCGGCACTGACGCATGGGCGTGCCAACAGCGCCGCCTTTCTGGCCAACACGAACGGAAGCACAGATGGCCTTGTTGGCGCCTCTTACCACAACCACCAGAGCCATGACCTTGCTCGCAGCCAAGACCACGACCACAGCCACGACCACAGCCACGACTTCGACTTCGACCGCAACCACGAACACGAGCACGATCATGGCCAGGACCAGAACCGCAGCTGCGATCACGACCAGGAAAATCACGACCACAATCACGACCACAATCACGACCACAATCACGTCCACAATCACGTCCACAATCACGTCCACAGCCATGACCACGGCCACAGCCACAGCCACAGCCATAGCCATAGCCACGCTCCATCGATTTCGCGACCACATGTACCTCCTCCTCTGCCCACTATTACCCATACCCATGCCGACGAATACAGCAGCAGCCCATCCAAGGACGTTCCGCTGCGCTCGCCGTTCCAGCCCTCTTTCGAAACCGGGGGATACGTTGCCCCCGATGCCACAAGCGTGGTGTTTGAGAAGGCCGCGCGTGGGAGCCAGTCCCGACTGACAAACTGGATGTTGCAACACACGGCGAATCGGCCAATACTGCATGCCATCGTGAAAGAGAAAGACTCGCGGAGGATACTCTACTTTATGAGGTAATGGCGGCAGCGGTCTTTGTTTTTTTGTTTTGTTTTGTTGCTTGTCCTTTTGCCTCTCCCCCTCTCGTCCGATTGCCTCCCGCTGATGCTAATGACGCTTGGCAGCCTCAACTTTTCCTTTATGATCGTGCAGGCATTCTATGGCTACGTCACCGACTCGCTTGGGCTCCTCAGTGACAGCATCCACATGTTCTTCGATTGCGTTGCCCTGGCCGTGGGCTTGCTGGCCGCCGTCGCCAGCAAATGGCCTCCCAGTCAGCGGTTTCCCTATGGTTTCGGTAAGATCGAAACCTTGAGCGGGTTTGCCAACGGCATATTTCTCATGTGAGTGTGGTCTGGTCCGAGCGACGGAGGTGGGATGGTGGACGCCGCGGCGTGGTGAAACACGCTAACTTTCCCCCAAAGTTTAATCAGCGTCGAGATCATGACAGAGGCCTTTGAGCGTCTTATGGCCGGCAGGGAAACGACGCGGCTGCGGGAGCTCTTTGTCGTCAGCACCATGGGACTGCTGGTAAACCTGGTCGGCATGTCTGCCTTTGGCCACCACCACCACGGCCACGACCACAACCACGGCCACGGCCACGGCCACGGCCACGATCATTCTCACTCTCACGCCTTGGGGGATTTGTCGGGCCTGTCCAAGAAACACGGCCATGACCACGACCACGATTGTGGCCATAACCACGACCACAAGCACGATCACGACCACAACCATGGCCACGGCCACGGACACAACCACGAAAACGACAACATGCATGGCATTTACCTGCACGTCTTGGCAGACACGCTTGGCAGCGCTGCCGTCATCGTGTCGACGGTGCTGACGCATTTCTGGGGCTGGTCCGGCTGGGACCCGCTGGCCTCGTTTCTGATCGCCGCGCTGATTCTGGCCTCAGCCGTGCCGCTGGTGACGTCGTCGGCGCGCCGCCTGCTGCTGACCATCCCCGACGCCGTCGAGTATTCGCTGCGGGAAACGCTGGCTGGCGTTCCGGGCTTGCGCGGCGTTGCCAGCTACGCGGCACCCAAGTTTTGGCTTGACGACAACACGGCGGCTGCCAGTGGCGACAGCAACCAGGGCATGTCCGCCGCCGTCGCAGCGACAGCAGCTGCCAATGCCAACAATGCCAACAATGCCAATGCCGACAGCGACGCGCCACGCCTGCTTGGCGTGATGCACGTCGTGGCCAGCCGCGGCGCCGACATGGACGACGTGCGCGAGCGCGTGCGCAGCTACCTCCTTGCCCGGGGCATTGACGTCGTGCTGCAGGTGGAGCGAGAGGGCGATGGCAACTGCTGGTGCGGCGCCGAGCGTCCGGCGGCTGGGCATGCGGCCACAAAATCAAACATCAACTTTTGATGGCGGCAGTACGTGTACTACCGGTTGAAGTTGAAGAGATATCTTGTTGTCATGCCTTTTTGCATATCTTCTTTTTTTTTGGTATAACACTTGCCACGCTTGGCTTGGACTTGGAATATGGGACATGGGAATTTTTTGTATTTGCCGGAGAGGGGACCAAAAACCTTTTTTAAGCTGACGTTGTTTATGGGTCTGGTCATGAGTCCATGGGATGGCTTGGCTTTATAATTGGCAATATACGGTATAGTATGCTTTGGATATGAAGTCCGGGCTTTCGTTGGCCCGGATGGCCTCTCTCAGCACCACGTCTATTTATTTGATGGTTAATACAGTGCGCTGCCCTACCCGGTAATAATCCTTTGGGGGCATATCGTCGTTAATTAACACGATGTACAAAGTGTGGTAGAGAGTCCAACACAAGCGCTGTCTAGAAGAACGGTCGGCAACCCACAAAATTGACGTCGTAGCTGCCTTGGTGAAAGATACTAAGAGAGAGGTCTACGGGTATTTATCGTCAGGCTCACAGAAAATAGCAACGACAGTAGCCACGCCTACCGCTCTACATCTGATCAGGTCTCTTCTCTCTTGCTCGCGCCTGTTACGCCTGTCCGCTCTGCTCAAGCCTGCCTTCAGGTTTGTCGCTTTATTTGCGTCTGTCTGCTCAAGCCTGCCTGTCCAAACTTAGGATCTGCCGAGAAGGAGGCGGAGGCGTTGGGGGTCGGCCTTGAAGTCCTCGTAGGCCTTGACCCACGCCGCATTCCCCAGCGACCTCAGATGGTCGCCCACGGGATCGTAGGGCGCAAAGCCGACGTCGACGAGGCCGGAGCCGCTGCCGTTCCAGCTCATGCGGCGGCCGGCCACGCCGTACGGCTCCCACACGGCGGCGCCCTTGCCGTACATGAGGTCGATGTAGGCGGCCGTGATCTTGTCGGACGTGAGGCCGAGCTCGGCGTCGGCCTGGCAGGCCGGCTGGTGGAACAGCAGCGCGTTGCCAAACGAGTGCCAGGCAAAGCCATGCAGGGGGCCGGGGGCGCGGCCGTCGAGGCCGGTGCCGGGAAACGGGTCGGGGATGTCGATGGAGTAGTAATAGACGCGGTGGTTGGGATCGTTACTCCCAAACTGCTGCGGCTGACGGCTGGCGACGGCGGCGGCAAAGGCGTGTGCCGGCGCCTTCATGAACAGGTCCGAGGCAAAGGCGACGAGACGCGCCAGCGGACTGGCCGTCGTCGACGTCTGCAGCGGACGCGGCGTGTCCAGCACGGCGAGCGCAAAGGCCGGGTCGGGGCTGACGGCCTGCAGAAAGCGCTGGGCGTCGGCGACGCTGTAGTGGACGGTCTCGGCGCGCGCCAGAAACAGCGCCATCTCGTCGGCGGTGTAGCCAACAAAGACTTCGGGACACCAGGACGGCAGGCGGGTCCAGTAGTCGGGAGGCGGCGGCTGCTCGGGGTCGGACGGCGAGGCGGTGGCGGCGACAGCGGCAGTGTCCCAATCTGCAAACCAGTTGGGATCGACAAACGGCGTGCTCAGCGGCATGTTGGCGGGCAGCAGCGCAAGCAGCTCCGGAACGCTGTAGCTGCGCAGGGCAGCCAGCTTGACCTGGTAGGGAGCGGCCGGGCCGATGCCGACGGCCTCCACGAGATGGTCGAACACGGCCTGGCCGTCGGCAGCCGGTCGCAGCGATGGCAGCGGCGCCGAGCAGATCAGGGCGCGCGAAAACAGAGGCTTTCCCGGATCAGAGCCCATGCTGCTGCTGCTGCTGCCGCCGCCATCGCCACTGAGCCGGTGGTGCAGCAGATAGTGCACCGACATGGCGCCGGCCGACTCGCCGCCGACGGTGACGTTGGCCGCGTCGCCGCCAAACAGGCCAATGTTCGCCTGCACCCACTGCAGGGCAATCTTCTGGTCGTTGAGGCCCTGGCTGCGCACCGGCGTCTCGCCGGCGGCCGCCGCTTCGGCCTCGATCTCGCGCGACGTCAGGTAGCCAAGAATGTCCAGCCGGTAGTTGATGGTCACCACCACAATGGGCTGGCCCAGCTGCATCGACCGAGCCACCAGATGGTTGCCGTCTGGGTTAGGTCGGTCAGCAGAGGAAAGGGGAATCAATCAACCGAGATCGAGAAGAACCAACCCCCGACCCGACATACCAAATTCCGTCGTGTTGTCGCATGTTTGGAAGCCGCCGCCGTGAATCCAGGCAAAGACGGGCAGCGGCGGTGTGCTCGCCGTGCTCTCAGACGACGACTGCTGCAGATGCTGCAGAGCCGCCGGCGGCGCATAGACGTTCACCTGCAGACACGTAAACTCCTCGCTGTACTGGTCCAGCGAGAGCTTCTCAAACAGGTGTGCCATGAGAACGTGGATGGTGTCGGGGCCTTGCGGACAGCGGGGGCCGTAGTGGGTGGCGTCCAGCTCGCCGGCCAGATCTGCCAGGTCCAGGCGCCTGGCCGTGCGAAACCGCGCCGGGATGTGTGCATACGGCACATTGAGGAAGTTGGCCACGCCGTGCGTCGACACGAAGCCCCGGACGGTGGGGCCGCTGGGCACCTGCAGCGAGCACGGGGCTGCAAAGTTGTCGAGAGACAACACCTTTCCGTTCCGAGCGGCCATGGTGTGGATGGCCGGCTTTGAGCTTTGACTGTGTCCCTCGCCTCTGGTCAGGCGCTGTCTTTCTTCGTTTTATGGACGTTCGGGCTCGCAGCTCACAGGATCGATCTGAAGCTCTCACACGCGCAGGCTCAGCTCAGACATCACATCGAGTCGAAAAGTCCATCATCCGGGGGAGCGCGGGGTTGCGGGCCTTTATCTCCACAGCCAGCAAAGCCTGGCTCTCCAAAGCGGATGTCCATTGCCGAAGTTTCTCTACTTTCGTATGCGGCTCGGACGGCGCTACTGATGGTGGTGTGTGTGTCGCTTTTTGGGGGAGGGGGTGGCTGTCCATGACATCGCGGAGAAGGCTTTTTTGGAACTGCCGATGGACGTCGTAGCGCCAAAACGTCTCAAGTCTGGGGAAGGCGCCCATTTTAGCGGCGGCTGCCGGCGTTGACCACACGCCGCGCATCCCCCCAAAGCGCCCGTTGACCCTTTCACAGCCACAGCCCAGTATTTCTGCGACTCTGCTCGCAACCGTCCTGCCAGAGACAAAACTCTCGCAGCCTTGCTCCGTACCGTAGGCCCTGCTTGAAATAAGGCGGATGAAATGTACTGCAGAAAGTCACGCTGTGCTTTAAAACCAGTCATCTGTTGTTGCTGCGTCGTGACCAGAAGAGCCTTGAGCAGGGCTTTCGATAGCAGAGAGTATTACTCTGTGCTATTTGAGCAACACAGGCCCTTTGCTTTGACCGCTCTGCAGACATTCGGTGTCTCTGCTCGCTGTCTAGTGCCTTGATTGCGCTTTCAGCAAACCCGCGAAACAGTCGGTAGCAGTACCGGTCTCTCGATGCCAGCGACCCGTCGCCATCTCAGCCGACATCCATCAGCCATCCGCTTGCATCGTTTCACACTTGGCGCTCACACAGCCCATCTAACGTTTCCACGGCATTCGCCTTGACGTGGACTGCTGCACATTTTGGAGATGGCCAGCGAGTGTTGGCCGGTGGCGTCTTGGCCTTTTTTTCTTTCGAGAGCTCCCGCGGCAGCTGCCTCTTCCTATATCGCTGCCCTCGACGTGGTCGTCATCCTCCTCGTCGTCCTCGTTGTCCCAGTCATTGGACTGAGTGAAGTTCCCGACGGCAAAAATCCAACGGGAGGGAGGAAGACCCCGTCCTGAGCCAAAACGTAGGCATCCCGCCGCCTTTGGCGATCCGGCAAAAACTCAGCTGGTCTCCGCAGCCAGTCAGAGTCTGCTTCGCCTGCGCCACGGAACGACCGGCCGTGGGAGATCACACTGAGTTTCTTTGACTTTGACCCGCCAGAGCTCGCTGGCTTATCCCTCGAACTTTGGCTGGCGCCGTCGGATCCTGTTTCTAAGCACAAGACTGTCGACAAGCCATCAGCGGAACCGGAGCCTTAATCAACCTTTTGCCAGGTATTAATACCACCACGCAAAACCAATGTAGGACAAGGCTGGAGACGGCGGGTGGTGTGGTGGCTCAGAGTCTGAGACTGGGTGGTCCTGAAAAGTCAATCTGGTGGGGAAAAGGCTGCTCTGGCATGGGATCAACATCCGGTAGTCGACAAGCCTTTTTAATGATCAGCAAAAGAAGCAACGGCCATGCGCTTGTGATAAATGGTTTAGTAGCTTTTTATCGCTACCTTCTGGCGATCGATCGCCGGCGCAAAGCTTCATATTTTTTTTTTTTTTTTGGTGACGTATTACAGGCCCCGAGCCCTAAATCGCGAGAGCCGGCCAACCCTGATTGTTACAAAGCCGAAAGTGTGCCGGGCACTGCAGAGACTGCGTTGCCCGGGCTTGCACCGGCTTATGCTTTGCACGTTATAGTTACCCGGGCTCGCACCGGCTTGTGCTTTTGCACTCTGTAGCGTATATTAGGCTGTCTTTTTGTGTATGGGTTGCCGACAATGTCTGTAGCTCCGGTGGAGCCACTTTGGTGAAATAGGCTTCGAGAGAAAAAGAAGAAGGGGAAAAAAAAAACTGTGGGGAATGTCAGCCGAACGGCCGAGGCAGCAAACTCCCGAGGGTCTGTAAATTGGCATGCTCGCAGGTGTTTTTGCTGGGCGTCTGGCTTTGTATTGCAATGTATTTTCGGGCATCGAAAACCTTTACTAAAAAAATTGTTTCGAGTGCGGGAGTATTTAATATTGAATATCTCAAGTGTCTCTTTTTTATTTGTATTTTTTTTTTCTGCCTCCCTTGTTCGCCCTTTCCTCCGATTGTCCCCCCACGAGCCGAGTCCCCCAGCAGTCCGTCAGGCAATCACGTTTGTGCGCGCTTTGTGAAAAGTGACTGGCAGACCACTTTGTCGCCCAATCAGCCCTTTACATATCGCGCCGGTGGCCACGGACCAGCGGAGTTTGTCAGGAAAGAACCAGAGAGGAAGAAAGAGGAAGAGAGGAAGAGAGAGGAAGAGAGGAAGCGAGACGGAAGGTGGTGCCTGGACCAGTAAGCTGAAAAGGGCAAGTAACAATACCCCGCAGGTCCCCCAAACAGCAACCGCAGAGCTAAAAGGAAGCCGCGCCCCGCACAACATAAAGACAAGCAGCAGAGAAAGCCCCCAAAAATAAAAACAAAATAAAACAAAAAAAAAATAGGGAAGGCGCCAGCACGTGCAAATTATACAAACCCTTCCTCCCTTTCGCAAAGAATGCGCTGGCAGCCATAGCAAAACAAACAACACAAAACTGCAATTGAGATTTTGGAGCTGTAGCTGTCCAGCCTAGCCAACGAAGAAATTCAGACTCTCTCTCTCTCTCTCTCTCACACACACACACAAAACAGTCGCCGCCGCTGTTGGGCTAGAGCCCGGGCATAGCCGTCGATACCTCGGTTCGCAAAAGCAAAAAAGGCTTTGCTTGCCCGCGGGCTCTTGCTCTCTCTTGCCTGCTTTTTTGCCTAATCTCTTGTCTGGTCTCTTGCCCAACCTCTTTTCCCCCACCAACGCCTCGCAAAACATGTCTGCAACAACAGAACAGCCCGCTGGCTCACCACCAGCATCACCGCCGCCAGACCTGGGGGCCGAGACAGCAAAACCGGCACCGGCACCAGCGCCGGCATCTGGCTTGGGCGCGCAGCTGCGGTCGCTTGCGGCCGGCGGCTTTGGCGGCGTGTGTGCCGTTGTGGTGGGCCACCCGTTTGACCTGGTCAAGGTGCGGCTGCAGACGGCCGACAAGGGCGTCTACTCGTCGGCCATTGACGTGGTGCGCAAGAGCGTGGCCAAGGACGGCCTTGCTCGCGGCCTGTATGCTGGAGTGAGCGCACCGCTGGTTGGGGTCACGCCAATGTGTGAGTTTTTTTTTTTTTTTTTTTTTTTTTTTTTTTTTTTTTTTTTTGTTGTGGTGGTTTTGTGGGGCGCGTGTGGGTGCACACTCGCGGGGGGGGGGGGGGGTGTGGGG
>JADHKP010000013.1:91165-165747 GCA_019925385.1 Raffaelea deltoideospora
TGGGCATGGTCGCAATCCCTGGGCTTTTAAATTTTTCGGCACATGGTGGCATTTTTTTTGCCCGTTTTAAATTACCCGCCATTTTTTTTTTTTTTTTTTTTTTTTTTTTTTTTTTTTTTTTTTTTTTTTGGCTGTCCTTTTCTAACCATTCAGTCGCCGTCTCGTTCTGGGGCTACGATGTCGGCAAGCAGCTCGTCCGGGCCGTCTCTGCGCCCAACCCCGACGGCTCGCTGAGCATTGCGCAGGTCTCGGCCGCCGGCTTCTTCTCGGCCATTCCCATGACCGTCATCACGGCGCCGTTTGAGCGCGTCAAGGTCATCCTGCAGGTCCAGGGCGAAAAAGTGCTGGCGCCCGGCGAGAAGCCCAAGTACAACGGCGCTGTCGACGTCGTGCGCCACCTGTACCAGGAGGGCGGCCTGCGCTCGGTCTTCCGCGGCAGCGCCGCCACGCTGGCCCGCGACGGCCCCGGCTCGGCTGCCTACTTTGCCGCCTACGAGTACATCAAGCATGCGCTGACGCCCAAAGACCCGGCCACCGGCAAGCCCGTGGGCCAGCTCAGCCTGCCCGCCATCACCGTCGCCGGTGCCGCCGCCGGCGTCGCCATGTGGATCCCCGTCTTCCCGGTCGACACCGTCAAGAGCCGCCTGCAGACCAGCACCGAGCCCGGCCTGACCCTCTCGACCGTCGTGCGCGAGTTGTACGCCAAGGGCGGCGCCCGCGCCTTCTTCCCCGGCCTCGGCCCCGCGCTCGCCCGCGCCGTCCCTGCCAACGCCGCCACCTTCTTGGGCGTCGAGCTGGCCCACCAGGCCATGAACAAGATGTTTGGTTGAGCGCGGCGCCGCGTGCGTGTGCCAGCTGTCTGTATATAGAAAGTCGAGGGTTCTAGACTAGATCTGTTGGGTTTGTATTTGTTTATTCTGTTTTTTTTTTCTCGGTAGAGCCCACGTTGCATTAGATTTTGTTGTCTTCTCGGATACTCTAGCTGGAACAAATTTGCGTTTTTTTTTCTGTGTGCGTGTGTGTTTTTGTTCGGGCCTTTTTTGCTGCTTTCGTCTCTGTGCTTCTCTTTCCTTGTCTCCGACAGGTATGTCGAGTTTGCCTCCGTGTCTAATCGCGAAATTTGCCGCCACATCGCCCGCAGACTTTGCTGGCCGCTGCCATTCCTCGAATTGCGGACGGCAATGCCGGCCACACGTCTCCTGCGCCATCACCGCTCGCCGCCGCCGCCGCCGCCGCCGCCGCCTGCAGAAGCTTGACCAGCTCGTCTGTCCGCAGAGTGCGGCCGCCGCACACGCCGCACACGCGCGAGATGCCTGGCTGCTGGATGGCCAGTCCCGATGCGCCGCACCGGTCAAACACGTGACCTCCGGCGCACTTGACCATGGCCGATGCTGCCGTCCCTGCTCTCTGGATGGCAGCACCGCAGACGTCGCACGTCTGGCGCTCGGCCAGCCAGCGGAAGGCCTCGGACGGCGACAAGAACGCCACTGTACTTCCTCCGCGTCGGGATCGGTCGCCCACGACTTTTGTGGCTGTGCTGGTCTCGGTCGCCGCCGCGAACACCACCGGCGGGCCGCCTCCGTACATCCACGTCCACTTTCGTGCCTCTGTAGACACGGCCGGCCGGCTGTGGAGACGAAGATTGCCTCCGCCATCGCTGGCTGTCAGCCGCGGGTCCAGGTTCAGCATAAAGTCGTCGGGACGACTGCCGTCATGCATTTTCTTTTCTTGCTGTTCCTGTTGTTGTTGCTGCTGCTGCTGGTGCTGCTGCTTTAGCCGCTGCTGCCACCAGCCAAACAACACTCGGCTTTTGCTGGTGTGCCAGCCACCCCGGTCAAGGTGCTGTGCGGCGTGCTCGGTCACCAGCACGGCCGTCACTCCTGGTCGTACCACTCCGTAGCCGATGCCGTTGCCGCTGACGCTGCCGTTGCCGCTGCCGTCGCCGGCTGCTGGTGTTGCTGCTGCTGTGTGGATTCCGTCGCTGCCCGGCGCCAACGCAAGCCCCCACAGCTGGCACCGATACCGGTAGCGATCTGGCTCCGAAGCCGCGGCTACCTGCAGCTGTCCTTTCTGGAGCATGGGGGCGTCGCCGTCCTCGTCGTCGTCGTCGTCACCGGCGCCGTCGTCGCCGTCGTCATAGCCATCGTCATCGTCATCGTCATCGTCCATGTTTGGCTGGGCCATGCTGCGGATGTGAATTCTAGAATCAATGTCCAAAACCCACTGCGGCGCCGCAGTCCGATCGCCGCTGGTGCCGGCTGCGGCCGAGAGGTCCGTCTCATACCAGTCGCTGTTGGTGGCCGTTACCGAGAGCCGGACCAGCGTGTAGCTCGGGGTCGAGTTGGCGTGAGCGGTGTTTTCAGGAGGATGAATGACAAGATCTAAGGTTGGGCGGGGGGGCGTGTTTGGCTAAGTGTCAGCCACTCATGAAGACAAACTCCCGCGAATTTCGTCGCATGGCCTTGCTCGGCTCTCACCTTGTATCGGATTGGTATGTCTTTGGCCAGGCCTCGGGTAGACCGTCTTGCAGACAGTCAAGTCGTGCGGCGCGACGCGTGCCGTCGTGGCTGCCGCTGCCGAAAGCACAACTTCAAACGGCTTGACTGTCATGGGCGTCGCTACAAGGCCGCGGCACACCTTTGTGTCGTCGTCACCCGAACGGGTCCAGATGGCCTGCTCCCACACAAGAAAGGCGTCCGTGCCGAGGAAGAGGCACATGCCATCCGTGTCGTGTCTGTCAACGCGCACAGAAAGTGGCTGTGGTTGCTGTTCAGGCTGCTGTTCAGGCTGCTCTTCCCGGCGCTGGTGGTCGGCGCCGCTGCTGACCGTGATCCGCCTAAAGCCGACATAGTTGCGTGCCACGTAGCCCAGCAGACAGGTCCAGACGGCGTGGCCGCCGACACGGCCGTCGGGCTCCGCCAGCCACGGGCTGCACTGCAAGCCAAAGGACGTGCCGCAGGGCACAAAATGGGGATCCAGCACGTTCCCGGGCGGATGTGGTCCGTCGGCTGTGAACCGGGCCACTTCGCTCACGAGCCAGCGAGCGCCGGCCGACGAGGAGGAAGACGTGCGGCCGACGCTGAGGACGGCCACAGAGTTCTGGTCCGTGGCGTACACCAGCAGGGCGCGACAGCTGTCATCTGCGCCTGCATCTGCGTCTGCGCCTGTGCCTGCTCCTGCTCCTGCTCCTGCTCCTGCTCCTGCTTCCTCTTCCGCGCTGCCCCCTGCCGAGTGCTCGACGGCACCGCTCCAGCAAAACGACACGATGCACTCGCCCGACGTGGTCTGGTGCGGCACCACCATGCGTTCGCCCACGGCCCACAGCACCTCAAACGGCGAGGAGAAGCGGCCGCTGCGGGTGCTTCCGGGCCCGCGACCGGCACTCGGCTCCAGAGCCTCGCCGTAGACGGTCAGCACGCCAGACGCCGCCAGCACCGCCAGCACCGGCCGCTGGTTCCGGCCCACGCCCAACGGCGACCAGGCCAGCGCCACCACCGAGTTCATCGTGCCGGCCACGCTGGTCAGCGGGCCCCAGCCCGCCCCGCTGGGCTGCGTGTGCATGTGCTCCCTGTCGGCAGAAGTAAAAGTGCCGCCACCTCCGCCGCCGCCGCCCCCGCCGCCGCTGCTGCCCGCCGCCGCCGGAAAAGGAAGACTGCGCGCAGTAAACAGCCGCCGGTTGATTCGCACATCCAGCGGCGGATACGAGACAGGGATGTGCAAACTGCCCACAGTAAACTGGCTGCGAACCTCGGTCTCACCACTGTGGCCGCTGCCGCTGCCGCCCATGCCGTCGTTGAGCCTTTCAGCAGCGTTGATGGGACTAGACATGCCACCATCCATGTCATCGTCGTCGCTATCAACATCCGCGTTGTCGTCGTTGCCGCCGCCTGCGTCCTGCTCCGCGTCGTCTGCCGCATCGTCCTCGCCGTCGTTGCCGCCGTCCCCGGCATGGCCGCGGCCGCCTTTCTTTTTCCCGTCTCGGGCCGCCGAGAACTGGGGCACAAACACATAGACCGAGTCATCGGCCGCCACAGCCAGCTCTGCGTCTGGAGACCATGCCAGGGACCGCTTGTTGAAGGGGATGCCGTCTAGTTCAAGCGGACGCAATGGCAGCGATCTGTGAGGCCGCTTCTACGCCACCCCCCTCCCCCGCCGGTCAGCGAGCAGCCCGCATGCAAAGTCTCTTGGACTTGACGTGGACATCTATGGGACAAACACTGCACACACCTTTGATCTCTTGCTGGGGGCGAAATTGACCATTTTCGACAAATGTGTGGCAGAGTCCAAGGAAGGAGAGGGGCCGGATTTGGAAAAAGGCTTGGACCTTAGCTGGGAAACTACGATGGACAACGACAGCATAGCTGCTGGCTTGTCATTTTTTTAGCGGGGCACGTCACACATATTCAGTAATACGGAGTATGGATACAGTACAGCGAATTGTTTCTGTCTAATCATATATACAGTCGTTCCCTAATATTACGCCAGCAGCCAGTTTTTTTCATGATAGTGACACAAGATACACGCCCGCAACCATACATGAGTTGTTCTGTAGAATAAAAATGAAACCAGAAAAATGAAAAAAATGGGAGAAAGGAAGAAAAAGCACAAGAAAAACAGAATCCGTAAAGAGGGAGAAGAACTCGTAGAACACGCCGCAGGCCCACAAACGCACGACCCACAAACGCACGGTTTCGCCCGTCAACGCTGTGTCCTACAGCTCCAAGTATGAGCCCAGGCCCCAGAGCAGGGCACAGCCTGCCAGAGTTGTGGCTCCCAGTACCTTTTTGGTCCACCAGTTGTCGTCGGTCAGCGCCTTTGCCGCGTGGACGGCACCGTGTGGCGCATGGACGGAGCCAGGATGCTCGGCGGGTGTTGCTGCAGCCTTTCGCGACGACGGTGGTGTCCGCATCGCCTGTTCCTTGTCTTCTGTGGCTGTCTTTGCCTTGGACGGACCCTGGGCTGGACCCTGGGCTTTGTCTGTCCCCGCTGCCTTTGCCGCCTCCGCTGCCGCTGCCGCTGCCGCTGCCGCCTCTTCTTCTTCCTCGGCGGCCATGCTGCGCAGCAGATCAATGGTCTTGCTCAGGGCCAGCAGGTCTTGTTCGAGCGTGGAGGCGTTGCGGCCGGCGGCAGCGGCGGCGGCGGCGGCGTCGACCTCGACATTCTGGACGTTGCCGAAAAAGTCGGTGACGAGGCGGCTGCGGGCCTCGGCGGCGCCGGAGCGGAACAGGTCGTAGCGGACGCCGGCATGGGAGTGGATCTTCTCGTAGGCGTAGGAGTCGAAGAGGTCGCCGACGGTCTTCTTGCTGCTCAGGTCGCGCACCTGGGTCTCGAGAAACTCGAGGTTGTAGTAGGTGAAGCGGTCGATGACGGCCACGCCAATGTCGCTGTCGGCGTGGTGCGAGTACGACGACTGGTCCAGCTCGGACGAGCCGGCGGCAATGATGTTGGGCGAGTACAGGCGGCTGTACATGGTGTTGGCCTGGCACGTGTCGATCATAAACAGGATCTCGTGGTAGCGCTTCTTCTCCCACATCTGCTCAAACGCGTCGGCCAGGTCGACGGCCCCGATCTCCTCGGCGTCCTGGAACTTGAGAAACTCGTTGCCGCCGTGGCCCGTCATGTACACCAGAATGTTGCTGCGGTCGTCCGTCAGCAGCCGCTTGCTGCGCGGCATCTCGTCGCCCACCCGGTCCGTCAGCAGCCGGATGAAGTTCTGCACCGTCACCTCGTACCCCCGGTAGTCCACCTCGATGTTGTCGCCGTACAGGTCCACCGCCCGGTCCGCATTCGAGTACACCGTCCCCGGAAAGGCGTTGCGCGGATTGCACGCCATGTCGTCCGGCAGCATCAGAATGATCTGCGAGTCCGGAATGCCCAGCCGTTTCACCGTCCGGTAGATCGACAGCACATTCGCCACGTGCCGGTAGTTGAACCAGAACCGCGACGTGCCCACCAGCACCGCCCAGTTGCTCGTGTGCTCGCCGCCCACCCGCGCCGGCGCCAGCGCCACCGCTGCCGCCGCCGCCGCCTGCAGCCACCTTGCCGCCTTCATCGTCGATGTTCAAATGTCCCGCTGAGGCTGCGGAAACTCAACCTCTTTTTTTTCGCCGTGCGAGCGATACAGCAGCGTGGAAGACAATGCCGTGATGCCGTCTGTGCCCCGGTAGAGTCGTATGTTCAAAATGGAGTCGTATGTGTGCGATGGCCGGTTGTGTGTATTTTGTCAAGTTGTCGAATGTCCGTCCTTGACGAAGTCGTTTTCTTGGTCATCTCTTTCCAGTGCTTATGGAGCAGAAACAAGCTACGGAAATTGTCCCTGACTCGTATCCGCTGCCAGATATTCCACCTATCATCTGCTGACTAACGCTGCAACTCCTCGGAGTTAACCGTTTTAAGCTGCGCCAACGATTCGGAGAAGAGTCCGCTTTGTGAAGTAGCAGTACGGAGTTACTGTAGCATTAAGTACTCGTATTACGAGTACAAACATATTACTCGTATACCTCTATGAAACAACGCAACTTTTACAACTGCTTTTTTAATTCCCGATTGTTCAATCCGTTTCGAAGTGAGCTAGCAACGCTTGCTGGAGTTTGTTGCTTTCCTGTAGTACAGGAAAATGTTCTGGCCAACGCGTATGAGTACGGAGTACTAATACAAATATGTCGTGATATTACTCTCCCTGGGCAGGGCACCTCTTAGTTGAGGGGTCACCTGCAGCTGCTAGCTGTTATTAGCGCTATGCGAGCTACCGCCAGAACCGCCAAATCGCCAGCGTTTGCCCACCCACGCGCTTTCCCTCCAATAGTTTGGTTCATTTCCGCAAGCTAAAATATCATTTGACATGTGACGGCGACAGCGAGGAAGGTTCTCCGCAGAACTTTGCGGAAGGTGCAAAGCGCACCGATGACGACCACGTAATATTTGGGGCGGAAAGCACCAAAAAGGCAGTCCACAAGAATCGCAAGCAAAAAAAGTTGGGACTGCTATCTCGTCTTCTCTACCGTCTTTTTTTGAATTTTTTTAATCTTATTTTTGGGGGGCTGCTCTCGAGGTAATACGACGGTGCGTCACCACATCGACTTCTGCGCTGACCTCCCCCCCGCTCGCCCAGCCAGCTGCCCGTTTGCTGTGCCGTCCCTGCAGGTTTCACGCCTGCATCGGATGATCCACGACGAAAGCCGGGCGACTCATCAGCGCATAAACAAAAGGCTCGGCCACCCAAAAAGAAAAAAAAGACACAAAAAGACATCAAAGTGGAAACTTGGAAGAAAAGAATCAGCCCAGGCGAGAGATACGAGTTCCGACGTCTGGCTTTGTTCTCACTCGCAAATTGTCCACTGTTTTCGCCGCCGCGCCTCGCTGATGGTTTGAGATAATAAGCATTGTACGACCCTTTGGCTGGAACCCCCAATCTCCCTCGATACATACCCTTTTCTTTGTTTTGTTCATCTTACCTGGTTTCCATCCTTTTTTCATCCTTGCCTTCTACTCTCGTGTCTTTTCTTCCTGTGCCATCATCTGCCGCTGAAGTTGTCCTTCTAATGCCAGTCTGTCTAGCTAGGGCTATTACTATCAGCTTTGAACTCGACTTCAAGAACAAGCCACTCTTTTTGGGGGTTGCCGACGGCAATGGGGCGCTCTCCGGCATATATCTTCATTGTCAGGTCAGTCTTGCCTCTACCACCAACACTCCCCCCCCCCTTCCCGTCCTCCTACTGCTCTGACTTTTTGCTGACATGCCGCTAGACATGGAAACCGGCTCGATGCAGCGGACAAGCTGTGGCATCTCTCCTCGCCCACACCGTACGATCCGCCACTGACCTACAGCGGATGGACCCAGGCACGATCGATCGGACACCGTATCGCCGACATTCTACGAGAAAGCACATTATCCGACTCGCCAGGCTTGTCGTCGCCGCCGCTGCCAGCTTCAGTCCCTGCTTCGGGCCAGGTGGGGGATGAGGAGAAGGGAAAGAAAACGGCTGCCAAGCACAAAAAGCGTCGATACAGGATCGTCATCCACAGCTCGCCGTTTTTGCGATGCATTCAAACGTCCGTCGGCATCAGCGCTGGCATCGCTGCAGATCCGCAACTCCACTCCATTCTGTCGCCGCCGCCAGTGCCAATCTCACACTCGCTCGGCCCGTCGAGCGAGGCCGCCGCCTACAAGTCTCTCCTGCGCCTCGACGCCTTCCTTGGCGAGTGGCTCTCGCCCGGCTATTTCGAACTCATCACCCCGCCGCCTAGCTCGTTCCTGATGATTGCCAGCGCAAAGGCCGAGCTCCTGCGCCGTGAAGACTACTCCAACCTGCTGCACAACCTTGGCCATCAACACCATCAGCACCATCATCGCCATCAGCACCACCAGCACCACCATCATCCCCATCACCATCACTCGCAGTCGGCCGCCGCCCAGCTGTGGGACCCGTCTCGCTCCAATGCCCGCGCTGCCAGGTCCACCGACGCTGGCGAGCAGCCGCCGGCTCCGTCGGGCTCCCAACCCCTGTCCCCTCCCTTGGCGCCGGCCGACCGCTCAGCCAGCTCAGAATCTAGGTCTGCCAGCGAAGAAGACGCCGCCACGGTCGCGGCCACGGGGACTAGCCCGGCCACAAGCCGCTGTGGCTACGTGGCGCCGGTGCCGCATTTTGCAGTGTCTTCCAAAGCGGCAGCACCGCCCGCGTACGTTGCCCATGCGCGGGATCACTGCATCGACTTCGACTATCAGTGGGACTCCATGCGGCAGCCGTACAACTGGGGCGATGGCGGCGAGTTTGGAGAAGAATGGACAGCCATGCACCGCCGTTTCCGCAAGGGCCTGCAGCTCCTAGTGGACTGGTACACAGCCGACAGCGCGCCTACTGAGCCCGTGACCAAGGCCATCGCCCTGCAGCATTCAAAGGCGTCCACGCAACGCTCACAGACGACATCAACAAAGGAGGACAGCACCAGCCACGAATGTGCCGTTGATGACAGCGAGAATGTCGCGGCAGCAGACGACGAGGACGATTTCATCGAGGAGCCGGTCGTCGTCCTGGTGTCGCACGGAGCGGGTTGCAATGCTCTCATTGGAGCCATCACGCAGCAGCCCGTGCTGGTGGATGTCGGCCTGGCTTCGTTGACCGCAGCAGAGCGGAAGCCACTCGAGCCTGGCGAGCAGCCGCTTCGATTGCACAGGAAGGACAGAGCAGCAGCAGGGGCACCAGGGGCACCAGGGGCAGCAGGGACAGCAGAGGAGGGGGGCGGCAGTGGCGGGCGCAACAGCGTTGAAGCAATCCGGCAGAGTGTTATGGTCGAAAGGCGGACAAGCCAGCGCGAACATCCTGGAGGCGTTGTGCCGCTGAACGTATACTACGACATCAAGCTGGTGGCCAGCACTGATCATCTGCGGTCCAACCCCTCCTCGCCACTGGGGTTGCGGCCGAACAGCTTGGCCACTGTGTTTGGCCCGCGGGGCCGCCACTCAAACTCGCTCTCGTCGGCGCTCGCCGGTCTCGGCTTGGGCGAGAACAGCAGCGGCGGCGGCGGCGGCGCCGGCCACCGGAGCGCGTCGGCCGGCGCGTTCCAGGCCGGCTCTGGCGCCTCCATGCTTCGACGCTACTCGGGAGCATCGTCGAGGCCAACGCTCCGCCCCGGCGGCGACGGCGCCGGCGACGGCGGCTTGGGCATTACGGTTGGCAGCGGCGTGACGTCCTTTGCACTGCCCAGAATCTCGACGGCCGCTGCCGACGCCAGCAGCAGTCATCTCGGTCGTCTGCGCACTACATCCTTTGGGCTCTGGTCGCCAGTCAGCGACACGGGCGAAGGCGAGTATGCACGAGGGTGGGGAGGACGGGGAGTAGGAGGTGGCGAAAGAGGACGAGATGGCAAAGAAGCCATAGATAGCCCAAGTGAAGGAAGGGCAAGAGATACAAAAGGCACGGTCATCGACACAGCAGACAATGACGACGACGACCTGGAAATCCTGCTCAGTTTTGGCCCGGAGCACGCAGAGCATCAGCAGCAGCAGCAGCAGCAGAATTCTCAACCAAGCACGCCGAATCAACCTTACAAGGACGCGAATGCCAACAGCGTCCAGGCCAATGCTGGCAACAGCGTCCATTTTCCCGGTGCCAGCACTACCACAACCACCACCACAGCTTCCACTGCCCCGAACACCACCAGCACGGTGTCTACAGCCCCTTCAGCCACGGCCGACGCCACCGCCGCCGCCTCAACAGCTCCAGCTAGCTCAGCAACGCCTTCGTCCAGCGAACAGCCGTCCTCTCCCGGCGTCGTCGCCTTTCCGCAACTCGGACCCGGACCTGGAGCAGGGGGGCTGTGGCGGCCACCGGGCGATGCCGAGCGCATGTGGGATCTGGGGGCGTCGACGAAACGGCGGTGGACCGTGAACGAGAGAGCTTGATCGGTAACGGCTGGCCTGAGTTTATGGTTCACAGTTATAGCCCATGAGTGGCGAGACGCTTCCGCAGTCGGCCGCTTTCTCGGGGAAGGGGAGCGTCGTTTAGATTATGACGGACGGAAAAAGTACCTCTCGGTATCTCTGCAATGATTTTTGTTCTTTCTTTCTTTCTTCAGCTTGGTGAAATGTATAAGCCTCCTCTGTTAGGCTGTAATTTTGGTATGGCCATGACTCTAATGACGTCTTCAGCTCGGTTTTTTGTCTTTGTGGCCTTTCTTGTTTTCATCTTTTGTCTCTTTTCAGTTCTAAAAGTCCACTCACTTTCATAGAAGCGTTCTACAAAATCGGAGTGTTATTGGTTGGAGACCCGGGCCAAGGCCCACGTCGTCAAACTGCACAGTGTCATACCGTAAAAAAAGCAAAAAGTTTAGCGGTGTAAAGATTTCTTTCAGGATGGAAGGGTGCTGTAATATGGATAAAGTATATTGGTACAAATAGTACAAGAGAGACTCTGAAGACGAGATCAAAGACTCTCGGCCTGGGAGTTGTCGTGATCAGGCACTGATCACAGCATTCCCAGAACGAAGTAGACAATAATAGTTAAGAGTAAGAGAAGGGGGCCGCCTAAGCGGCTTGGTGAGAAAGTAAAGCTGTAACAACTGCGACAGGCAAAGAAAGGGGCAAGGATAAAATAATGAAGATTGGGAAACGTGGGCCAAACGAATGAATCAGAAGTGAAAAAGAGGGTGAGGTGAAAAAAAAAGAAAAACAAAAAGAAAAAGGAAAAGGAAAACATGACGAAACCAAACCAATCCAAATCTCTCCATCCAAATCCGAATCCTTCTTATCCATCAGATCTTCGTAAATCAAGTAAACAGAGATAAAATCGGCTAAAAAAAAGAGAGAGACAAAATAAAGAACAATAACGATAACACCAGGTCTCACACAACGCCGTGTACCAAGCCACGCCGAACAAAAAATGGGAAAGACGCGGGAGAAACTGTGTTTTCTTCTCAAAAGAAGAGAAAGAAAGAGTCAAGAAAGAATGGAGAAAGAAGGCCAATGCGAGTTTTTTTTTTTTTTTTTTTTTTTTCATATGATCCTTCTTTCCACCCCCTTTCTTTCAAGACTTGTTTCGTTTTCCCATTTTAGTAGGCTTGGCCTGGAACAGGCTTGCGGCCAATGGGGCCTGAAATGCTGCCCGAAGAGCCAGGCCGCATCTGCTGGTTCATTTGGCTCTGGCCAGGAGGAGACATGCGTCGGGCATTCATGGCGTTCGGGCTCTGTGGCCGGCCTGGAGCCGGGCTCATCGACCGGCCATTGGGGCCCGGTGCCGGGCTCATAGAGCGGCCGCCGTGGCCGGCGGGCGATGCAGGGCGTCCACCGTGAGGGCCGCCGTACGGAGACTGCGGACGCCCATTCATGGGACCAGCAGGACCGCCCATAGGACTCATGGGGCGGCCCATAGGCATGGGGCCACCACGAGGAGGACCACCCATGCCCCGTGGACCTTGGCCTTGACCCTGCGGCGTCATGGGGCGGTTGGGGTTCACTGGAGGGCCACGACGGCCGGCTCCCGGCGGCGGACGCGGCTTGACAGGACGAGCGGACAAGCAGGTACGCGGCACAACACCTTGTTCGGAACGGTCAAGACGGATGCAGAGAGCCTGTGTTTGAGGATTAGAATATGAAGCCATAGGTCAAGCGTGGAAAAAAGGTAAAAAAAAAAAAAAAAAAACCTACCCAGCCGTCGTCGTATTCGTGAAGCAAGCGGACAAGCTGGCCGGCGCGCAGTTCCATTTCATCGTCGAGAGTGGGCTTGAAGTCGAGTTGGACACGGTGGACAGTGGACACAGCAGGGCCACCAGCAGCGGCAATGGCAGCAGCAGAGGCGGAGGGACCGGCGGGCTGGCCTGGCGCCACGGAAGTCATGCTGAACTCGGTGCCGGCGGGGCTGGGCGGAACGGGATCCAGATTGGAGGCGGCACCACCCAAAGTGGGCGGGGTCAGAGTCAGATCCAGCGCCTGGGGACCGTCGCGGCGTGTCGAGGCCTTGCGAGTCAGCGAGCCAGCAGCGGCAGCACCGGCAGCAGCACCGGCAGCAGCACCGGCAACAGCACCGGCACCGGCAGAGACTTGTGGGGCACCATTTCCAGGACCGGCGCGCGATAAATCGGGCGACACAGGCGACACAGGCGACACAGGCGAAGCAGGCATGTCCAGGCGCTCAGCACTGTCGCTGAACGGATTGTTGGTTGCATTGGTCGGAGGCCGCTCCCAGGCACTGGTGCTGCTCGCTGTGCCGACTGGGCGGGGAGCCGTGTTCTGCAGGGCGATGGCAGCGCCGCGGCTGGCGCGACGGTCGGGATAGCTGCTGCGGTTGTTGTTGTTGTTCTGGTAATTCGAAGCACCGGCAGCAGCACCAGCAGCGGCGCCGACGCCGGCGCCCGCAGCTCCGCTACCAATGAGATTGGGCAGGAACTGAGTGACCGGACGCAGGCTGAGGCGCGGAGCAGTGGCCGAGGTCTTGGGCGAGTTGTGCTCGAAGAAGGAAACGTTGGCATTGCTGCCGCCAATGGCGTGGTTGTCGCTAAACGGACCCTGCAGCTTCTCGTCGTCGGCCCGGCGCTGCCGCTCGGCCTGCTTTTGACGCTTGCGGAAGAGCAAAAAGACAATGAAGAAAAGGACGGCAACGCCGGCCAGGACGCCAAGGGCGATGCCGATCTTGGCTGCCGTAGTGGTGCCGCCGCTGGAGCTGCTGGAAGACGCCGCAGTTGCCGTGGCGGCGGAAGACGACGTGGTCAGCGAAGACGACTTGGACGTGGTCGGCGAGGCGGTGTCGACGGCCAGCTTGGTCTCGGAGGTCGACGTCGAGGTGGTCGTCCCTTGGGCGGCCGCGTTGGTGGCTGCTTTCGTGGTCTTGGCCGTGGTGTCAACGTCGAGGGTCTTGGTGGCGGCTTTTGTGGACGTCGTCGGGGTTGTCGCCGGGACAGCAGCCGGCGTGGTCGCCGTGGTCTTGGGGCTGAGCGTCGTCAGGGCTCCGGCAAAGCCCTTCGGGGTCATGGTCGAGTAGATGGTGGTGTAGATGGTCACGGGCGCGGGAGCCTTCGCGGCGTGCGTATTGCCAAACGCGTCGCCCACAGCGCTGGTGAAAGAGTCCCATACGTCTCTGCGCAGAATCCCGTGAGGATGCGCCATTTTGTTTTGGGGAGCCATGGTGTGGCGGCTGGCTCCTGGGCGTCGTCGCGAAAACGGAGAGAAGGCAGAATCTCTTTTTGGCTGTGTGTTTTCGTCGCAATACCGTTGTCGGGACTGTTTGTCGAGAAAGAAGCCTGAAGGAAGAAAGCCTCAAGGGAGAAGAGAAAAGAAGAGTGTGTGGGGACCGAGCGACACTCCAAGAAAACACGCAAAACGTCCTCCGTATGCTGGAATGTGCCAGCGGTCGAGTCTCCAGTCGCGGTGGTTGAATGAAGAAAAAAGTCTGCAAGACTGTGAAAGACTGGAATGCTGGAGTGCTGGCAAAACTGCAGCAAGACACGAAAAAGAATGGAGAAAAAGGTGCCCACTGCCTTTTTCAATACAAAAATAGCCAAAAGAGGGAATGGAAGAAACGATATCAGAAAAAAAAAAGAAACAAAAAGAGAGAGAGAGTTAGGGCCGGGCCAGCAAAAAATGAATGACTGGAATGGAAGAAAGAGACAAAAAAGAGTGAATGTGTGAAAAAAAAGAAAGAATGCGCGATCTTCACAGAGAAAACGCACGTACTCCGTTTTTTGGAAAAGGAAGGAAGAGAGAGAAAAAGGGTAAGAGAAGAAGAAGGCGTGAGATCGGGCCACGAGGAGAGAGGGAGGGTGGACAAGAAAAGAGGAGATGCGAGTTGACCGCAACGCAATCTTGGGCCCTTTTCGTCCCCCCTCCCCCCCTGCTCCAAGTCGTCTTCTTGCTCTTCTCTCCTCTGCAAGTTCTTCAAGCGGGCATCCCATCTTTCGGCTTGTTTCCCAGTCTGTTTTCACAGCCCCCATCTGGTCGCCCCGCTGTCCCTTCTCTCATTGGCGAACGAAGCCATTCAAAGACGCGACCAGCCAGAAGAGGCATCGTGGTGTGGGTTTTCTGATTCGAGAAGAGAGCGACGCACCGAGCTTATGTTGTACTGCATACCGCTTTGATTGTGGATGTTGCCATACTCTGTACTCGTAGGGAGTATGTACTCCATACATCGTGCTGGAGGGGGAGAGAGAGAGAGAGAGAGGGTTGATCAGCCAGAAAACACAAAAAGTGGGATTCGACAACGGTACCTTGCATTGGCACCTCCCTAATATCCCCAATCAAACCAGGCACAGCAGCGCTGCGATAGGCTCAGGAATCTGGTGCGATGGACCGACGGAAAACCGACAGGGATTGCATTGGCCGAGATGGTCGGAGTGGAACCCCTAAGCCACCAAGCGAGATGAAACGAACAGGGATAGACGCACACAATTTAGGTGTACAGAGTACTTGGATGCGCAAACGCCGCATACTTGTGCAATGTATTTGCTCAATGTGTGTGCTTTGTACCATTTGCTTGCTGCATACCGTCCTCGTATCGTATATTGTACTTTATCGTCTCTGCTGTGCCCCTTTTTTTGTTTGCCAAAGTTTCTTCGTCTGCGTGACCGGGGATATCTCCTCAGGTTTCTTGGTCCGGCGGCTTGCCTGGCAAGGATAGATTCTTCCATCGCATGAACTGTCGCGTGTTTGTGAAATGAAGTACGAGTACTCATATGACGAGTCAATCCTTCTGGTTTTTATGTACGGAGTACGACGAGCGCCGTATGGCTTCTTCAATGTTTCGTACCTGTAAAAAGTTCCCATAGACATCCATTCTCGCTCGTAAGGAAAAGCAGTACGTCACACGACATCGACGCTGGTACGACGTACAGCCGCATGTGTTGGTTCATATGATTATGGAGTAAAAGGTTGGTGGCTGCGCGTTGTGATTGGAAAGGAAAAAAAGGCAAAAGAGCATATTCACAGAAAGTGGGTTTAAATGGCCAAAAGACGGTGCTCGCGAGGGCTGTGACGGTACGACGTATATCGTTGTGTTGCTCCTGCCCTTCTAAGCGCGTACAAACGGGAAACTGCGATGCCTTACGACGTGCTTATTTGGGTGTCTCTACTGCGTAATACTTTGTGTTATGATAAGATGTCCTGTATTGAGTACGTTTGCTCCTTCTCTTAGCTACTCTGCACGAATACGCCGTACGAGTATTCTTATATCGGAATACTGCGCACAGCGACAATTCGTGAAACACCGGATTGCTGCATGGTGTCGGCAAACATAAGGAACAAGACAGCAAACAACAAGAAACAGGACAAAGACACTCCTGAAAAAGGACAAAAAAAACTCCAAAATGCCGCAGCCTCTGTTGCCCCTTCGGCGGGCCGTGCCTGCTGCATTTGTGGCTGCGTCGCCGTCGCGGCTGCTGTCGGTATTACACTTAAGCAGCGGCGGCTCACTCCTCTTCGGTCTCCATTTTAATATCCATAAACGAGTAAGTCTCGTCTTCCTCATCGACTGGCCCGTCGGCGGCGTCCTCTCCCTCGTCCTCGCTGGCCGAGGCCGGGCTCTTCGCCGACGCCCGCGTACTGACGGGCCACTGAGCCGGCCGTTCGCTCGCCGTCGCTTCGTCCACCGTCCCTCGCGCACTTTGCCGGGCAAGAGTGAAGTTGGCGCGCAGCGAGGAGGGCCGCGGTGCCGCCTTCCCAGGCGCCGCAAGCACGGCGAGCGGAAACGCGCACCGGGCGTCGCCGTTCAGGCCGGCCAAAAAGTCACGCACGGCCCGGCTTCGCTTTACGCAGGGGACCAAAGTCCCCGCCGCGCCAGCGACCTCCTTCTCTTGCTCCTCCAACGGGCTCATGGTTCTATACCACGCAGGTTCCTGTCCATTCATTCAGTCAACCACGAATGCCTCACCACTAAAAAAAAACAAAAAAAGGGAAGGAGGGCAGGCGTACCAGCGCGTCCAAGGCTCGCCGCACCCGCGTCCAGGCCCCCGAGGGCGGCTCATCGGGGAGTTTCCCAATGTGCATCAGCATGCGCAGCTCGGCCTCGATGGCCGGCACGTCCTCCCAGTAGGCTCGAACGGCCATCAAGGCCTGTATGCGTCTGTTCGCGGCCTGAGACCGTACCAGCTCCGTCATCACCGCCGGATTTGCAGGCTCCGCCGCCTGCCGCACATCCTCTTCAAGCGCCCGCTCCAGGGCGACGCACGCCTCCGACAGCACGGCCAAGGTGCGCCCAACCAGCCGCGCCGCGCTCTTCTTCTTAATGCGGAGGCTGTCGTCCGCTTGCTTCGTCACTACCTCTGCAATCTTGTGGGCATACTCCCAGATGCGCTGGGCCACGCCCAGCACTTCCCGCGGGATCTGACATCGCATTAACATCTATGCTTCGGCGATCCGGCGGCCACCAAACGAAAAGAAAAGAAAAGAAAAGAAAAGAAAACCGGTCAGAGAAGCACACGTACCGGGCGACAAGACCACTTGTCGGCGACACAGCCCACACACCGCGCTTTTTCAGCGAGGCACACGCAGGGCGAGGTCGTCACCAGCCCGTTGTAGGCCTTTATTACACAGCTTATGCATGGTTCCTAGCTCAGTCAGACTCGTCATACATGTTTCGATAGGTCGTCGCCGGTCACTCACTCCTTTGTCGTCCGTAGACGACGGGTTGCCGACCCAGGGCCTAGGTTCAAAGGGGTACGTAGAAAGCACTTGTCTACGGCACACAAGAGACATGCTACGATGGCGACCTTGTCAGCCACGTGCTCCCGTTTGCTGCACGCGCGACGATCGACGCCGTACTTGAAAAAAAAAAAAAATAAAATAAAAAAAAATAACCTTGTAGGTGCTGCTGTTTCTCTACTGCTGCTGCGCTGTTGCTGTTGATGCTGTGTTGGGGGAGCGAACAAAGGAGAGAAAAGAAAAGACACAAAAAAGCCGTGAAAAAAGGAAAGATAAAAACGTCAAACACAAAGTGAGCTGGGTTTGACAGAAAATTCACTTGCTTGTCAGATTTTGTAAGCCCTTTGTGCCGTTGCCCAGCGAACTGCAGTCCTTGTCACACAAGATTTCCAGCGACCCAAGTGTAATTCCATCTTTTGCTTGCCCATGTTTTGCCGCCGCGCTGCCCAGCGATAAGAGAGGACATTGATATCGCGATCCGAAAAGACTCTGTCTACGACATACGAGTACACGGCGTAATGGCACTGCACGGCGGAAAATGACGTTCAGGCATCAGCCCTGGCCCAGCAGTGAAGACATAATGCGCGACCAGTAGTCCCTTGTTTCTCTCTCTCTCTCCCTATCTCTTCCCTTAATCTTTATGAGAGCCTTTCATTTCTTGTGCCACCATGCACCATCATGCATGTCCAAATGAACAGAGCTCTCCGTTAGCTCGTATGCGAAACGTGCACATTCTCGTGCAGGCCAAAGAAGTTCTGTTCGCAGTCGTACATCGATTGCAGTATTGAAAAATGTAGGCAAGCACTGCTCCTAAATAAGGGAACAACTTGCAACGGGCCAGTCGTTTCCTGCGGATCGTGCTTCGGGCGCAGCATTCTGCACTCCGTGCACAACGTGGCATCAATCTTCCCCTCCGACATCGTATTCCTAGATACCTCATGAAGGCCGCTGTTGCTGCTGCTGTCCCCAGCTTGGCGGGCCCTGCTGTTGTGGCTGTCCAAAGAATGCGTGGGGCGGCTGCGCGGACGATGGCGGCTGCTGATATAGCTGCTGCTGCTGCTGATACTGCTGCTGCTGCAGCGGCGGGGGCTGGCCAAATGGCACCTGAGACGGCGAGTAGCCGTATGAGGTCTGGGGAGTTGGCACAGCAGCTGGGTAGTTGGCTGCGTATTGCTGCGGTTGCTGCGGTTGCTGCGGTTGCTGCGGTTGCTGAAGCTGTTGCAGCTGTTGTTGCAGTTGCAGTTGCAGTTGCAACTGCTGTTGTAGTTGTTGGTGGTTGAGCTGCGGCTGCTGCTGCTGCTGGGGCTGCTGGGGCTGCTGCTGCTGCCGCCACGTGTTGATAAGGGCAGCAGCTGCTGCCACGGCCGATGCCGGTGGAGGTGGAACTCCGGCCTGGCTAGAGGCAGCCGCCGGCGGTGGTGGTGCTGGAAACCCGGGAAACGACCACGACGGAACGGATGACGGCGGAGCTGGCTGGCTGTTGTTGCCCGGCAGCGGAGACGGTGTGCTTGGCTGCAGCGACGGCTGGAAATGGTGTGACGATGCCGCGGGCTGTCCTCCATATCCTCCTCCATAGCTGCCATATCGAGTTACCTGGGCATCGCCAGCGTGGTTGCCGTCATATGTTTGACCACCGCCGCCACCGCCGCCCCGGCCGAATCGGCCCCCACGTCCGCCGCGGAATCCTCCTCCTCCCCTGGCGAGTCGTCCCCCACCACCTCCGCGCCCTCCGCCTCCTCCTCTGTTCGCGTGGTGGCTGCTGCCCCCGCCGTAGCCCCCCCGCCCCCTTCCGGGTGAAGACGGCGCCGGCACCGGCGGCATTGGCGGCAGTCCGGCCGAGCCCTGCCCGAACGTCGCCGGCCGGACCAAGGGCCTGTACGGCCCGTCATCCTCGTCCTCGTAATTCAAGCCGACGTCGCTTGCACTGCCGCCGGGCAGCGGCGGGCCGCCATGACGAGCACCATTGTGGTTGTTGTGCTGGTGGTTGCTCGGCCGTCCCTTTCCAGTGCTGTCGCCCTTGCCACCTCTGCCGCCGCCGCCCCCGCCCCCGCCGCCTCGGCGCTTGGCCTTCAGCGCCCGCTTGTAGGCCGCCTCCTGCTCGTCGTCGGAAAACTCCACCTCGTCCTCGCCAACCTCTTCGTCGTGCAGATTGCTGGCATCCGAGCCCTTGACGGCGCGCAGCGCTTCCGTAAACACATAGTTGGCGTGCTTGGGCGGATAGTAAATGTCCACGCCTGGCACCAGGCCGTTGTCGTCCTTGCCGCTGTCGTCCTTGCCGCTGTCGCCGCTGTCGCCGCTCTGGCCGTCTCTGGCCGTCGGCTGCGACGGCATGCGCAGCACATACATGGGGCCGCGCACGTTGCCAATCACATCGGCCACCACGCCAACCACCGTCCGGTCGGCCCGGCACAATACCGTCCCCGTGTCCAGCACGCGGTACGCGCCGTCCGTGTTGCCCTTGATCACCACCGAGTTCTCCACCACGTGCAGGATCGGGCCCACCAGAACGATCTCGTCCGAGGCCTCCAGCACAATGTCCGGCTTCGGCGGCGGCTCCTCCACAAGCTCGTTCTTGCTCCGCACCAGCCCGCCGTCTCCTTTGTTTTTGCCGCCGCCGCCGCCGCCGCCGCCTTCGTCGTCGTCGTCGTCCAGGTCGTCGTCCAACTCATCGTCCACAAACTCATCCACCGCCATCCGCTCCATCATTTCTCGAGCCGCCGCCTGCAAATTCTCTGCCGCGATCGGCTCGCCATCCTCTTCTTCCTCGTCATCATCGTCGTCCGAGTCGTCCGAGTCCGAGTCTGAACTGTCAGAATCCGAATCCGACGATTCGTACGGAGACGAGTCAACCTCCCATTCGGCTGCCTCGCCGTCTCCGTCTCCGTCTCCGTCTCCATTCTCCATCTCCTCGTCTTCGGCCGCTGCCTCTCCCTCTCTCTCGCCCGCCTCGGCCTCCACCACAGCCCTTCCCTCTTGCGGTTCTGTCGCGCTTCCGTTGCTACCGTCTGCAAGGGTGTCCAGCATGGACATCAGCGCATCGGTAATGTGAGGCGCTTCCGCGTGCTGTGCGCTGCTCGCTGCAGGAGCCAACTCGGTAGCAGGCGCATCATCTGATCCAGCTGCTTTTACGGCGTCGGCTTGGACATGCGCTTCTTGGTCGTGGCTGTCGTCGACTGTGAGGCTGTCGTCAACTGTGAGGCTGCTGTCGTCATCCTTCGTCGTCTCTGCTTTTTCTTCTGAAGCGGCCGGCACTGCACTACCAGTGCCACTTGTGAATGCATCTCCATCCACCGCCATCTCAACAGTCACGGCCTGCGCACAGCCCCTTTCCGTGGTATCGGATTTGATCGAAGCAGTCTCAAGACTCGGTTCTGGCGTTGTCATTATATGGCTTTGGCTGTCTGCCGACAAAGTGGCTGGAGACGACATTGCAAACTCGGAGTTTAAGCCGCCGCTGCTTAAGCCTCCAGATCTGGGATCTGAAATCGGCTGGGAATTTTGCATGGTAATGTGAATGGAAAAAGTGACGGCTTGTTTCTGGCTATTTCCATGATGGCATGTTCACTTCACATATCGTACTCGTACAGAGAAGTACGACTAAAAAAAAAAATGCGATAAAAGATAAAGGAAATGGTTATCTTATCGGCCGGACAAACATCACCCGGCCCCCGGTACTAAGATAAGCTTACAATGAGCTGTTCGCTCAAAAGAGACTAGCGCCAATGCAAGTGGCCAGAGCTTGAAGGACAGGTACGATCGAAACTACAATGTACTCCGTACGAGTACGACGTACGTCGTATTAAATGCGTAATGGTCCATAACACAGTCCTCCTCTTGATTCCTGTTGAAAAAACCAGCCTGCGCATCAACATACGGCGTCACAACCACAACGCAAGCGTGCCTCCAAAACTTGAGCACGCCATTGATACGATGTCGCCTCCAGAACCAAAGACGAAAGAGTTTGTCCATCCGGAAGCCTCCCATGCCAAGAAAAGGTGAGTTTCTGTTTGCTCCATCGAACCCATCCAAGGCAAAGTTCGACTTCCAAGGTCCGACCTTCTCCCTCCTGCTTCATCTGCTGACAATGCTTGCCGTCCTGTCTCTCGGTCGCAGAAAGGGGAATCCCAACGCCATAGAGCCGATTTCTGCATTCTATCTCTTTTTGGCGGCCAACGCCCTCGCCGCCCTCTTCGCCCCGATCCAGGACTGCGACGAAACCTTCAACTACTGGGAGCCGACCCACTACCTTGGCCACGGCTATGGCTTGCAGACGTGGGAATACTCGCCCGACTATGCCATTCGGAGCGGGCTTTACATTGGCCTTCCCGCCATCGTGTCGAACCTGCGGCGAATTTTGCCACATTCGTCCAAGGTGGGTTGGTTTTTTTTTTTTTTTTTTTTTTTTTTTTTTTTTTTTTTGGTGCCTAAAACCCTCTCTCACACATATAGGTCGGCGAGTTCTACTTTGTCCGCTATGTCTTTGCCTTTGTTGGCGCCCTCTGCCAGACCCTGCTGTTCCGGGTGATCAGCAGCACCATCCACCCGCGGATCGGCTTCTTTTTCATCGTGGCGCTGTGCACCAGCCCCGGCAACTTCCACGCCAGCACGGCCTTTCTGCCGTCGAGCTTTGCCATGTACGCGGTCATGCTGGGCGCCGCCGCCTTCATGGACTGGCGCCGCGGGCCCCGCACTCTTGCCGGCATCTTCTGGTTTGCCGTGGCCGGCGTGCTGGGATGGCCGTTTGCCTCGGCTCTGTGTGCGCCGTTTCTGGTCGAGGAAGCCGTGCTGGCCGTCAGCGGCGGCGGCGAGGGCATGTTCCAGGGAGCCATTCGCATTGCTCAGGGCGTCGTTGCCACGCTCTTGCTTGTTGTATGTTATGGCAGTTTGGGCTCGTCGTCTCTGTCTCTTTCTCCCACCTTACCCTTCCCTTCTTTTTTTCTGTTTCTGGCCGGTTCTCTGACAATGCCAGTTCGCCGACGCTTGCGTCAACACCTTCTTCTACAAGAAGATCGAGGTGGTCACGTGGAACATTATCAAATACAATGTCTTCTCGTCGTCGGGCGGCGGACCGAATCTCTACGGCACGGAGCCGTGGACGTTCTACTTCAAGAACCTGGCGCTCAACTTCAACATCTGGTTTGTGCTGGCGCTGGCATCGCTGCCGCTGTTCCTTTGGCAAAAGCTGGCGGGCCGGTCCCGCCACGGCATGCTGTCGGGCCTGCGCGCCGTGGTCTTCATGACGCCCTTTTACCTGTGGTTTGCGCTCTTCACGCTGCAGCCGCACAAGGAAGAGCGGTTCATGTACCCGGCCTACCCGTTTCTGGCGCTCAACGCCGCCATTGCGCTGCACGTTCTGCTCGAGGCCGTCGGCCACAGCCCGCCGGGCAGCCTGCTGGCCCGCGTGCCGGCTAAGGCCAAGCTGCTGGCCGTCGTCGGCGTGTTCGTGGCCTTTCTGGCCGTCAGCGCGCTGCGCATCTACGGCGTCTACACCGCGTATGCGGCCCCGCTGGCGCTGTACGAGCCGCTGGGCGGCCCGGGGCTCGGCGGCCCCGGCGAGTTGGTGTGCTTTGGCAAGGACTGGTACCGCTTCCCCAGCTCGTTTTTCCTGCCGCGCGACATGCGCGCCAAGTTTGTGCCGTCCGAGTTCCGCGGCCTGCTGCCCGGCGAGTTCTCCGAGGCCCGCACCGGTTTTGGCCTCTGGAGCGGCACCTGGCTGCCGCCCGTCGGCATGAACGACCGCAACGAGGAAGACACGGGAAAATACACCGACATCCGCACCTGCCACTTCCTGGTCGACACCCAGTACCCCGAGAACGCCAGACGCGGCCTGCAGCCGGCCCCCCGCGAGCCCGACTACGTCGCCGACACCGACAACTGGGAAGTCGTCAAATGCATCCCCTTGCTCGACTCTGCCAACACTGGCTTCATTGCCCGCACGCTGTGGATGCCGAGCTTCGACTTTGTGCCCGAGCAGTGGCGGCGCAAATGGGCGCGGCATTGCCTGCTACGGCGCAGGAAAGCGGCAGGCGGCGGCGGTAGCGGAAGCAGCAGCCCGGCTTAATCCTCAGGGGCGGCTGAGTGAGGAGCAGGGCCGGCTTAATGAGGAGCACGGGCGTGTGTTTTTTATGAGCAAACCAACTCTACGAGTATGCACACGGTGTTTTGGGAGAGACTTTTTGACTGCCGGACACAAACTGGCATGCACCTGGACGGGTTTGCATGGTGTGTTGGTGTTTATAAATTGCCTACTTACGAAAGCATGACTGATATTGGGTATTGATTAAAGGGTATTGCCATGAAAAATGCTACTATTAATTACGACGAAAAATAACAAGCATACACAAACATACACCAGCACGCACCCTCACTCACACCATCGCACGCAAAAAAGACTCCCGGGGATGGGAAAGGCAAACTGGCATAGTCCAACGAAAATCAAAGTCATGCCGTGACCTCGACTTGGGTCCCTTGGCAACCTTTTATTTTTTTTTCTACTTTTCTTAGCTCTGTCCACGCCCAGTCGGACGGGTCGCATCCCCAACTGTCCGTCCCGGAAAGACAGAGCAGATATGAGGTCAGGAAGAAGATGGAAAGGGACCGAGAATGTGGTAACTAGAGAAACGTGGGATGTGGAGACACTCCAGCAAACACGTGTAGATGGTGTTGCCCTCGCTGAATTTGCATTATAGTTCATTTTACTCTACTCTATTTGGCCTTTGCTTGTATGCCCACGGATTGTTCAATCATCCCAAATTGCCGCGCCAAATCTTTATTTTCCTGATTTCTCAAATCCACACGCGGGCTGGTCCCTCGTTTCTCCCCTTCGTGTCTCCCCCGTTGCCCCGTTTTGCCACTCTTTTTCTTATCCAATAACCGAATTGACCTGACCCGCCCAGTCGCATATTGCCAGAATCCAGCAGAGCCCGCCTTTTCTCTCTCCTCTTCCTCCATCCCTCTCTCATTTTTCTGCCTATGCATCAGTAGTTGTACCTTGTTGAAGCCGAAGCCGTGCAGCCCCTGACCTAAGACCAGATTTAAGCGATATGACGTCTGTGTGCTGTTGTGATCTTACTTACGGACGGTACAGAAATGGACTTGGCATTAAGAGAATGGTTAAATAAACCCAAGAGCGAGTGCCATGACGGCCTAGTCTGTCGCCTGCCTGCTTCTGAATCTGATAGCAATTTGGCTCTTGGCATTATGTCTCTTTCTCAGCTTTCTTCTTTTTCTTTTACTTTTTTTTTCCAGCCACGTTCCAAATGAAGACCAAGGAAAGCAAGACAACAGAACAGCGTAAATACATGAGAGCCTGAGAACTGAGCCCCTAATTAGGCCTATGACAAAAAAGGAAAACCACCACCAATCATCACATAATAACCAGCATTAGTCGTTGCGCTCCTTTACCACTGTTGCAAATGTCGTATATACAGCCGTGGGCGTAGGAGCATACGTGGCGGGAGAAACAAGAGGGACGTCTGCCGTAAGCCCAGCGATGGTGGCCATGACCGCTGCCGGGGCTATGGCCGTGGCTGACGCCGTGGCCGTGGCCGTGGCTGGGGCTTGTCCGCCGGAATCCCACCGTTTGGCCTTGGGTGTGTAGGGGGCGTCGCGGACGATGGTGTACGTGGTGCCGGCGATGACGGTGAGGGACGGCCCTCCGCCGTTTCCACCATTGTTGCCGTTGTTGCCGTTGTTGCCATTGTTGCCATTGTTGCCGTTGTTGCCGTTGTTGCCGTTGTTGCCGTTGTTGCCATTGTTGCCGTTGTTGCCGTTGTTGCCACCGCTATCGTCCTCGTCCTCGTCGTCGTCGCCGCCTCCTTGGTTGGGCGGCCGGTGAGTTGCATAGATGGTTGTGCTGGGTGTCCGATAGGTGTAGTACGTGGTGATCACGGTCGAATATGGCCTATCGCTGGCCGTGACCGTCACGATTGTCCGGGCGGTTGTGGTGATGATGGGAGAGTCAGGAGAGCCATTTCCCAGCGGCTGGTCTGCAGAGCCAGGAATGCATTGGGAATACCAGGGGCTATTGAAGACGTTAGAGGCCAAGTATGCTTGTAAAACAAGTTGGGCTGTTGTTTTGATGGGAAAAGAACAGAAAGAACAGGGCAGTATTTATCTCTTTTTTTCTCTTTTTTCTCCTTTTCTCCTTTTCTCTTATTTTCTTTTCTCGCCCCTCTTTCCTCCCTTTCTCTTGTTTTTTCTATCAGGAGGAACTCAAGTGGAATTGGACAGAGACATTGGACAGAGACATACTTTCCATAGCTGCAGTAGTTGCCCAATGGACAGGCCGTCGGTCCGGCGAATGCTGATCCACCACCTGGCCGAAGTCAGTATCTATGCCAAACAGCCACACAACTTGGCACAATGCAAAATAGGCTTACACTGCCCCCAAACAGTAGCCGACCGCTGTGCAGCAACGGATGACGCAAGCAGAAACAGAGGGAGAAGAACTCGCGGCACCATCTTGTTCATTGCTTTGACAATTGCGGCCAGATTTTGAGCAAGTCAAAGAGGGAAGGGTGGCTCTTACTGAACAGAAGCGTCTGAAAGGTGGGAAAAGAGTGGGAGCGAGAGTGAAAGACTGGAGGTATAGGAGACCGACGAAAGATAACAAGCGCAAAACCAATTCCCGGGAGCAGGAACTGGGGAGGGGACACGGATAGGCTATATATCTTGGGATATTTGGGACGACAGCACACGGTCGTAAGTGCATTTCAAATTATAAATTATTAATTCGCCTTCGCAAACTTGAAGACCAAAAATAAAGAAAAGGAAAAAGAAAAAGAAAACCCAGAAAACGGATAGAAAGATCGAGAGAGGGCATGCAACGGTTGAGGGAGGGAGGGCAATGTCCGAATCAACCAGCAAAACGCATCTCTCGGGGTCCGTGGGACTGTTTACGCGAAAAAAAGCACAATATACGACGGGGACGGTCTGGATGTGGACGTCTGTACTCGTATGCGTGTGTGGCGTGTATGTGGGTGTATTTGGGATCTTGAGTTTTTGGGACCTGGATGCCCACACCCCGGGAAACCATGATTCTCGTCGTGGATTAAGACGTGAGGGCCGTGATGCTCTCTATGGCTCGCATATTGTCTCGGGGTTTAACCTTGTTCTCATTTTAGCTTTGGATGTGCGTTGTGCATTGATTTTCCTCCGATGCGAGATGGAATGATATTAAAAAAAGCTGCACAGCTTGCATAGTTCACTTCGCCGAACCGTAAGTCAAAACATATTAGCAGCGGTAGAACATCCCAGCAGCTGCTCGGGTTGGCTGTGTGGGCCGATAGCCTAGACCCCCCAGGACCAGACGACGATGGCTCTGTCTTTCGGTTTGGCATGTAACAGCCTCTCGATCTCTTCGTTCTCGGCCCTCTCTCTTTTCTTTTTTTTGGGGGGGTTTTTTTTAACACATAGCTGGGTCACAAGAACAGGAACGCCTGGACAAGAAAAAGAGCAGAAAATAATACCAAGAGTCCGACAATGTGAGCATACGTGGGCTGACAAAGGAAACGGGGAACAAGTTCAGCCCAAGAAAAAAAAATAAGCAAAAAAGAGAAAGCTTTTCTGGCTCTTGGCCAGCTTGGCACTGAAAAGTTGTTTTACAGATCGTGTTGCACCCCTCCTCCCCCAGACTGTCGTCTACGTTTCTGCCGCTGCTGCTGCTGCTGCTTGAAGACCCGAGTTTTCTCGTTCTTGTCTTCTTCACGTCCTCTTGTCCGCGCCGTTGGGGAGAGCCGACCGGCTGAAAACGGCCTGTCGGTTGATTGTGGATTATGTGACAAAATGACGTCTTTTGCTCGCGGCCTGTGTTTCTACGAATAAGAAAAATCAAAAAAAATAAAGAAAAATAAGAAAAAAATCGCTTTGATCCTTCTTAGCTTTCCTAGTAAAAAAAAAAAAAAAAGGAAACAAAGACAAGAGGCAGGGGTAATAATTGGCAGAAAAGGCAATAAGGAGAAAACAAAATATAAAGTAAGCGGGAGGCAAAAAAAAAAGAAGCCGTATCCTAGTGCTCGTTCGCGGGAAGACATCCCGTCATAGGATAAGTACGAGAAAAAGTTTGACCTGAGCAGGCCACGATGATTGGATGAACGGCAAAAGAAATAGGAGAAAGAAAAGGGAGAGAGGGTGGGAAGGCCAGAACCTAAAAATAAACCAATAAACTCACCATTCGATTTTCTGGCTTTTTTCTATTTTTTTTCCGATGAGAATAATTTGAAGAAAACCAAAACAATCAATAATCAAAGCCTAATGACAGAGCACCTATCAGAACAGCCTTACCGAGGACACGCTCGATAACGGCCAAAGCCTTCATATGGCCGAGCCAAGCAGACATCCCAACCCTTTTCTTCTATGCTGCAGTGCGTGTCGAGTATGATTTATTGCTATAACAGGTATTATTACAACTGCTACGCACCACGTGGGCACGGGGAAGCTCAAACTTGTTCAGCACTGCGTCACATCTGGTCACTCGTCCAACTTTTTAGAGCCCATGCCCGACGCCTGCATTAATTAACAAGTGCCATGGAAACCTCGTCTATTCCCTGACCCGTTCTAGCATATCAGCGCCGCTGTGACCCCCTTTGTTCTCGGTGATGATGATGATGGACAATATGTGGACAATATGGACGATATCCCGGGCACGAGCGCAGTGGTTTGCCAATATTTGTCTGTGACAAGCCTTTTTGAGAAATACACCCCCATATGACCCGTAGTGTTGTGAAGAATACACGCCCATTCGACTCGTCTTTGATCTGCTGCCGGCGACGCCGTTGCGTCATATCCTCCTAAAAAGGGAAAATCAAAAGGGCAGAGGCCTTTCATCTCGATAGCCAGTTGCCAAGAGCAAAAGGCCATTACCAGTGTCCCGGAGTTGCAGGGCAACAGCACCCCGACAACCCGGGCCGCGTCTGTCTTGAATGCAGCCCCGTGCGTGGCGAGATGAGAGTTGATTGCATAAAGAGGCTGGTCGGTGATGTCACCAAATGGGGCTCCTTTGTCAATTTTATCTAATATGCAAAGATGCACAACAATGCTAAGAATACGGCGCAATGACTTTCCGACACACAGCACAAAGTAAAAACAAGCACCGCCAAAAAAGTCCAAAAGCCCAAAAGCCCAAAAGCCCAAAAGTCCAAAAAAGCCCAAAGAAAAACAGAGAAACCCAGGCAACCATCATGCAGTGACCCTTACAACGCCCCCTCTTGTCTTTGTCCTTTGCTGTCCCATGTTCCCCGGTCTGCCGTCGCCAATCCATCGCAATCCCCTACTCATCCGCCACGAGAGACTCGAGCACCTGCATGGCTCGCGTCCCCTGGCGCTCAAACATGCTGACCATGGCCTCGCACTCCGCCTTCAGCAGCAGCTCCGCCTGGCCGGCGTTGTGGAAGATGAACTCCTCCACCGTCATGGCCTTTTCGGGCGTGCTGAGCTCTGCCCCCTGGCGCAGCAGGCTCTGCAGCACATCGTCGTTTTCCTTTTCCGCGTCGTCAAACACGGCATCCACGTCAATGGCCGTCCACGGCACTTGGCTGCGCAGTCCTCCAATGACATTGTTGGTGCGCTTGGCCGGGGAGCCCAGGGTCCGGACTGGCGTGGCCACCGTGGCGGCCGTCTGGCCGATGGATGCCAGCGCCGCCCGTTTGCCTGCCGCGCTCGTAGACGGCGGCTGGTTTTCGGCATCCGACGATTGCGGCGACTGCGACGGCGACAGCGCCGGCTGCCGTGCGGAGCCTGACGGCGACGCGCGCGTGGCAAACGGCGTGGCCGGCGACGAAGCCGGCACACCCAGGCTAGGGTGTTGCTGTCGTTGCTGTCGTTGCTGTCGTTGCTGCTGGAGCTGTTGTTGTTCCTCCACTTGGTCTTGCTGCTGCGCCTGGGGAAGAGCCGGGAGGGCTTTGTTCGTCTTTGAGGGCCTCTTTTCCGTCGGCGCAGCGGTGGCAGGCTTGTGTTCTCGGACAGCAGCAGTGGCAGCCTCGTTGGATATCCGCCGTGCAGCGGGCATGGGTGTGATGTCGACTGTCAGGCAAACAGCTGGAGCGGGTGCAGACGGTGGCGGTGGTTGTAGCTGTCGAGGAGGCTGTGGTGGTGGAGCAGCGCTGGCCGCGGCAGTTTTGGGTTTGCTGGCGGCTGCAGCAGACTGCGCCGCGGACGCCATCTTCGAGGGCCTGCCGCGTCCCTTCTTAGGAGGAGCAGCAGGCGCTCGGGCTGGTTGGCTTCGAATGACGGTGTTGGTGCTTGAGACGCTGACCGTGCTCATGTCGTGCAGTTCATCGGCTGTTTCGGCGCTGGGCGGTGCTTGTCGCCGGGACTGGGACACCTGCCTGGCTGTCTGAGCCCTCTTTGCTTTTGGTTCCGGCTCTGCCGCGGCGACGGCAACGTTGGCAACAGATACATTGGTAGGCTCTGGCTCTGGCTCTGCAGCAGCAGCAGCAGCAGCAGTGGCAGTCTCTGCTGATGGGGCTGCAGCTGCCGGTGCTGCTTCTTTTGCCTTTCGAGTCTGCTTGGACGCCTTCCGAGTTCCTGCTTTTCGGCCCTTCTTAGGAACTTGAAGAGCCTCCTCGTCCTGCAGCGGGGCGGCGTCTGGGAGAATGCCCATGTCTCTTTCAAGAGCCCGCAACTCCGCCTCAATTGCCGCTTCTTCTAGCTGTGGCGGAATAGGATCCAGCATTGCATAGGCAGCGCTGACGTGGCTTGCCGGGCTGGGCGCTTCTTCAGTGTTGTGGATAGAGTTGCTAACGCGGGTCCGTGTCGCTCGTTTCTTGGCGGCCGGCTGTGGCTCTGCCTGCTTTTCTTGTTCTTGATCCGTAGTCGCAATCGCAGCAGTCGAAGCATGGCTGTTACTGATGTAGCTCTGCTCAAGCTGGTCACTGCCCCGCTTTCTGCCTCTGGCAGGTTTGGGGGGAGACGATGCACTGGCAGGCATGACAGCGGTCTCTGTCGTTCTTCTTGCTGCGTCGTCGTCGTCGTCAAAGATCTCGATCGGCTCGGGTTCGTTCTTTTTCTGGCGTGTCTTCCGGCCCTTGGTCGCCGCCGCCGCCGACGCGGCGCCCGTTGCCGTCTTACGGGCCCGGGTCGTTTTGCGGCTGCCAGGCATCATGGTGGACGTGTTTGTCAAGACGCTGTCTTCAGGATCGACCATGGACGGGCCGTCCGACGCAATGGATACGACCGACTGCACAGACAAGCGCGAGGCCTTTGATGTCCTAGCCGTCTTAGTCCGTGTGTTCTTTTTCGGCGCTGGAAACTGGGCGATCAGCGTGAAATAGGGACAGTTTGGCGATCGTTTTTGATGCTCGTCTCTGGACAGGGGGTTAGCAAAAAAAAAAAAAAAAAGAAGAAAACCAATGTGCGGTCAGAAAGAAGAGAAGACGCCAAGTTCACAGAAAGGCCCATAGAAAAAACGTACATTGGCTTGTCGCTGGCTTCCCAGCCATCCAAGGCTAGCTGGCAGTAGGTGCACGTCGTATTGTCGTCGGACTCGAGCGTCGGTGTGTATTTCCAACCGGCCTCGGCAAGCTGTATCACAGTAAGCTACAATTCGCAGAGAAACAAGGGCAATTCGCGGAAGACAAGGGCAGTTCGCGGAGAGACAAGGGACACGGTAAAAAGAACGGCAATTGGAGCTGTTTCGACTTTGCCAGCGTGTCGTACCTGCTTTGTCTTGCATTTCCAGCCCTTCTTGCTCTCATACGGCCACCGTCCCGCAAACGTCGACTTCCTAGCATCGAGAAGGTGCGGAAGGCGAGGGTCTTCGCTGGAAAAAGGGGCCACGTCCTGCTCCACGGCCGCACAGATGGCCCAGCCGCAATTGCCAGAGTGCATCAAATGCTCCTTCACCGGGTCGTCCTCTTCCTCCCAGCCGTCCATGTCTTTCCGGCAGAGAAAGCACCGGACATTGTCGGGGTTGGTTTGCGTAGGGTAGAAAAAAAAGCCGGCTTTCGCAAGCTGTTGGGCGAGTTAGCCAAGATCACCAAAAGCACGCTCTCCGTGACACAAAGAGGCAAAAGGAAACAGAGAGAGGGGGAGAGAGAGAGAGGGAAAGAGAGAGGGAAAGAGAGAGAGAGAGAAAGAGAGAGATCTAGATAAAAACACACATCTACTGGCGCCGGAGACTTGTGCGGCCACGAAAGGGCCTTTGGAGCTCTTGGGCCGCCAATGTTGGAGACTCGCCGTCGGCCGACGGGCTGAGGCCCTTGAAACGACGCCAGCCGGTTCTCATAGATAAAAAACCGGTCGTCGTAGTCGTTCACGTCCATGTCGAGTGAGGAAGGGAGAGAGAGGCAATAGAAAGCTCCTCTGTGCTGTTGACGGGGTTCCGTGGCGGAGTCTTGAGTCGTCTTTTCTCCTCTGTCTTAACGCGTCGCAGAGAAAGCTTGCCTGTCCTTTAGCATTCGATGTCCAAAGCTCGTTTGTCTGCTTGCGTCCCTGTTGCTGACAACTGGTCGTTTCTCGGTCTGGCAAAGACGCTGAGCCGTGGGATCGCGAGAAGAGAAGGAAGGGGAAAGGGAACTGGAAGGCGGGTATCAATCTGACTGGGCAGACCTTTTGCGGGCAGTTTGTGCTGTGAAGCTCAAAACGACGCCTCAGTGATCCCGGACTGCTAATTCGCCAGTGCGTCACAGGTAGGTGGAGCTGATTGGCTGGAGCTGATTGGCTGGTACTGGCGCGTTTGTTTACACAGCACGAAGGGTCATTTGCTTATGTAACAATGCCCACTGAAAAGTACGAGTATGGATACTCATAAGGTATGGAGGAATACGACGAACGTTGATACAACTTCGAAGCAATTCACGTCAACTTGGGGTCATTTTCATGAGCAAGCGAAATGTTCTACGACGTACGAGCAAAACCTCGTATGGTAGAGTTGTGTGGTGCTCCTATCAATCGCGTTCACACAACAGATACCATTCAACTATGCGTTGTAAAAAGCGACAGAATGACAAAAGGCGTCGGGGAGTTTAAATACATTAACTGCTATTTGCGAGTCTGAGATCCAGAATGTGCTGCATAAATACGATAATTCACAGACACAAATCCATGAATGGTGGTAGCCAGGCAGAACACAACCTCGCATTGCGTTTGATCGTCACTGGCATAAGAGTACGACGTACTCGTACTTGTACTCGTAAATAGTGTTGCCATAGCAACAGCAGAGCCAAGTCGCGGGATACGTACGATTACAGCCTACGATTCCTGCTACAACCATATGGATACAAGCCCGAGCGGGGTCACCCTGTAAGATCGCATAATATGCACAGACCAGCGCTGGCCAGTTACGGTACAGGAGGACCGCCTTGGCACAGCCGAGGACAGGCCCTTCCGAGCCTTTGATAGGGGATCCCTTAAAAGGCAGTGCTCTGCTCGTTTCGACGTGTGGAAAACTTTCTCTTTCTCTCTCCTCGGTGATCGGTTTCTTCTTATTTTTGTCCTTTTGGAAGCGGTCACGTCTGTTAGCCTTCACCTCGCCACTTTCGCTATAGGAGTCTGCATCAAAAGAACAAAGGCAACGAAAGACGCACCAAAACGACAGACGCTAATCTGACGTCTGACAAAACGAGACACACACTATGGTGAGACCAAAACAACGCCTGGCACACAGGCTAGCAACCGCCTGCCACAGCCCGTTGCCCGCGTAAACAAATGCCCCCAAATCCCTCAAAATGCACTAAAGTTCAGGGCTATTAAGTTTGCCTAGCGCGATGGTCAACAGCTGCCTCTCTTTTTTTTTTCCCTTGCCCCCAAATTAGCCACCGTCCTTGTTTTTCTCGTCTTTTTGCTGTCCATTTTCCATCTCTAGCCAGACCGCAGTTTTTGCGAAACAAGACTGTGTCTTCACTTCTCTTTTCTTTGTCTATTTTGATACCGTGCTCTCCTTTGTCGTATCCAACATGGCATCTAACCAGTTCGATAACCAGGCGTCCACAAACTACAAGGAGGCCTTTTCGCTGTTCGACAAGCGCGGCAACGGCCGGGTGACCCTCGACAGCCTTGGTGATCTTCTGCGGGCATGCGGCCAGAACCCAACGCTGAGCGAAGTGCGCGATTTGGAAAAGAACGTTGGTGGTGACTGTAAGTGAAGAGGACGAAAGGCGAGGAAAGAGCAAAAAAGAGAAACAAAAAGGGACAAAAGAGAAGAAAAACAGGAACAAAAAGAGAAGAAAAAATGGACCAAAAAGGGGGACAGAAAAAAGCGTGAAGACATGAAAGGCGAAAGATGGTGGCTTTTTACGACCCATGCTGACTGGCCAGTCGACTTTGAAACGTTCCAGCGCATCCTCAACCGACCGGGCGGCTTCCGCGACCCGGGCGAGCCAGAAGAGTACTGCCGCGGCTTCCAGGTCTTCGACAAGGACATGACTGGCTACATCGGTGTCGGCCAGCTGAAATACATCCTCACCAACCTGGGCGAGAAGATGAGCGACGAGGAGGTGGACGAGCTGCTCAAGACGGTAGACACGAGCTCGGGCCAGGTCAACTATACAGGTGCATATTAACCCCTTTTCCGGTTCTTTGCTTTCTCTTTCTTCCTTTTGTTTGCCGTGGTCTTTATGGGGCCGGAGCCTTCACACTCTGCTCTTGAAAGACCAGCCCACTAACAATGACCGCAGAGCTCGTTCGGACGATTCTGGCAAATTAAAAAACCCGCAGGTTCTGGTGGAGTGGAAGGGAACTGTGTGCACTGGGAGAAGATGGGATCTGTCGATGTGTCGCGCCAGAAAACCCGCCTTAAATAGCATGTATCAAGATTAAGGGAAACATGACCGGATGGCGTTACTCTTTTGTTTTCTTTTTTTTTTTTAGATTGGCTGCTGTGCGTTGAATATAGCAAGGATACCGTTCAGAAAGATGGATGGACACGAGCGATGACCGTACTGCCCGGATGGGCAACCTCTACGAGAAGGTGAAGGGGGAGGAGCGAAGTTGAACCAAGGCCAACATGAGCAGTATCTGCGAACACGTGAGCATGGCGACCTCTCAAAACTTTCGTGTCCAATCAAGAGGTCTTGCTTTGAGTGACGACCTTTGATTGCACAGCTTCAAACCGTATGATGTGCTCGGAATGATAAGTCTATTTTTGGTCTATCAGTTGCTCCGTGGCCAGTATTACAATCTGCACTGCTCTTGTGCACTTCATAGTACAAAATCCTACATAAAGAGGAAGAATTGAATGCCGGTTTATAATGCAAAGGATTTTTCGTTGCCTCTATAGGGACTCCCACAATGAACCGGTAAGCAGCTATATTATATCTCACTGCCCTGCTTATTGTAATATGCGAGTAGGAGGCGTTGTGTACGAGTACCTGCCTTATGCAACCTGAGCTTGGAGGTTTTGCTGGCTGGGGATCACCAATGCTTACGTACTTTCCCTTGTGGGGATGCGCTTAAGAAGCTCTGCCGACCCAAATGCGGTGTGCCGTATTATTACATGACCCCTCTTCACTCACCCGTCGTTCCTACCGCCTTTCCCTACCTTCCGCAGCTGGCCTTTATCTCCCCCTCTCACTTTCCCTACAGAGAAAGAGTTGAAAGTCGGTTTTCTCCTCCGAAGTCTTGAGATTTAAATTCTGGACGGCCTCCCACATCGACGTCTTCTGGCTTCCTCGGCTTTCTCTACGCCTCGTCCATCCCACCGTGGCTGCTTTCCAGCGAAGTGACCGACTGCGCCCTCCCCCTGGCCTGCTGCTCCTGGCTATCGCCCTCTTCCCCATTGTTGTCTTCGCTCTGGCTGCCCTTGTGGTTCCTCGGCTGCCATCCGCTCTCGCCAGCGGAGTTGTTTGGCCCGTTCGTCTTCTTTCTCCGGCAGCGTTTGGCTTTTCGTGCCCACTGCTGCAACAGAGACAGAGGCAGACGCAGTCGCAGACGCACACGCACACGCACACGCAGAAACCACCAGCACAACGCTTCTCCACCGCCGCCACCCGCACCGCTGCCGCCGCCGCTTCTTCGCCGTCACTGTTTGGGTTTGCTTCCGCCAGAATGACTGCTGAAAAGTACAAGAATCCGCCCCAGGCGCCGCCGACCTTCACCAGCACAAAGGACAGCATTATGGCCGAGAGCAAGGCCCTCTGCGACAAGACCCGGTCCGTGCTGGACAAGGTTGTAGCCTTGGGCGCAGCCACGGACGCCTCCAAGGCCACCTTTGAGGCCATCATGCTCCCGCAGATCGAGACGGAGAATGAAGTCTCGCTGACCATTAGCATTCTCAACTTCTACCAGTACGTGTCTGCGGACGCGGAGCTGCGCGCGGCCAGCACGGAGGCGTCGCAGATCACTGAGGATTTCTTCATTGAGAGCGGCATGCGCGAAGACGTTTTCCAGGCGGTCAGCGCCGTGGTCAAGGCCTACGGCGGCTTGGAGGTCTTGAAGGTCGCGGACGGCGGGCCTCTGGACCCGGAGAGCAGCCGTCTTTTGGTCAAGGACTACAAGAACTACATCCAAAACGGCCTCAATCTGCCGGCGGGGCCACAGCGTGACCGGTTCAAGGAGATCAAGAAGCGGCTTTCCGATATCCAAATCACCTTCCAGAAGAACCTCAACGAAGAAAGCAGCGGCATTTGGTTTACGCCCGCCGAGCTGGACGGCGTGCCGGCCGACGTGGTGGACGGCCTGGAGAAGGGCGCCGAGGGCACGGAGAACGAGGGCAAGGTGAAGCTGACTTTCAAGTACACCGATTACTTTCCGGCGCTCAAGTTCGCCAAGAACCCGGACACGCGCCGGCGGATATTTGTGCAGAGCGAGAACAAGTGCCCGGAGAACGTGGCCCTCTTCAAAGAGGCAATTGTGCTGCGCGACGAAGCCGCACGCCTGCTCGGCTATCCGAGCCACGCGGCGCTGCGGCTGGAGGAAAAGATGGCCAAGACGTGCGACGTGGTGAACGAGTTCCTGGGCGACTTGCGCAAGCGCCTGGCGCCCGGCGGCGCCACGGAGATTGCGCACTTGCTGGAGCTGAAAAAGGCCGACACGGAGGCGCTGGGGCTGCCGTTTGACGGCAACTACTACCTCTGGGACCACCGCTACTACGACCGGCTCATGGTCGAGAAGGAGTACAGCATTGACGAGAACGCGCTGGCCGAGTACTTCCCGCTCAAGCCGACGGTGGCGGCCATGCTCAAGACCTTTGAGCACCTGTTCGGCCTTGTCTTTGTCGAGCTGGGCCCGGAGGAGCGGGCGCGGATCAGCCCGACCGGAAAGGCCGAGGACATTGTGTGGCACGAGGACGTGACGCTGTTCAGCGTGTGGGACGATGCGACGGAGGGCGACGGCTTTGTGGGGTATCTGTACATGGACATGCACCCGCGCACGGGCAAGTATGGACACGCCGCCAACTTCAACCTGCAGCCGGGCTTTGCCAAGGCGGACGGCACGCGGCACTGCCCGGCCACGGCGCTGGTGTGCAACTTCAGCAAGCCGACGCCGACGAAGCCGTCGCTGCTCAAGCACGACGAGGTCGTCACGCTCTTCCACGAGCTGGGCCACGGCATCCACAACCTGGCGGGCCGCTCGCGCTTTTCGCGCTTCCACGGCACGTCGGTGGTGCGCGACTTTGTCGAGGCGCCCAGCCAGATGCTGGAGAACTGGTGCTGGACGCCGGCGCAGATCAAGTCGCTCAGCAACCACTATGTCACCGGCGCCACCATCCCCGATGCGCTGATCGAAAAACTGGTGGCCACCAAGCACGTCAACGGTGCCCTGTTCAATCTGCGCCAGCTGCACTTTGGCATCTACGACATGGCGGTGCATGCGCCGGCGTCGCACGAGGAGGCAGAGAAGCTCGACACGAGCGCTCTGTACAACGATTTGCGGGCGCAGATCTCGGGCATCAAGGGCCCCGAAGCGCTGGGCGAGCCAAGGTGGGTGTGACAACACATTCCAGTACACAACCGTACAGCCCGCAACACTGGACCGGCACACCACCGGTCTGTCGTTGTTATCATCTGCATCATCTGCATCATCTGCATCATCTGCATCATCTGCTGACAAGGTTGTGATAATTAGCACGTGGGGCCATGGCCAGGGTGGATTTGGCCATCTGATTGGCGGGTACGACGCCGGCTACTATGGCTATCTGTTTTCGCAGGTGTATTCGACGGACATGTTCTACTCGGTCTTCAAGAAAGATCCCATGGACGGCAAAGAGGGCCGTCGCTACCGCCACACCGTGTTGGAGCGCGGCGGTTCCCAGGACGAGATGCTGACGCTGGAGCAGTTCTTGGGCCGCAAGCCCAGCACAGATGCGTTTTACAAAGATCTGGGGATCACAGCCTGACTAACCGACCGGTCGTCTAAAATGTAGCAGCAAGCAGCAAAACAAGCGGGGCTTGCTCAAGTACAGATCTGTACGGCGTCTAAGCAAAACAAGAACAAGAGCAAAAGCAAAAACAAAAACAATAAAAAGCACGCAATACTATACAGAGAGAAAAACAAAACCAAAACCTCACAGACTGGGAGCACGTAATATGTGATGCAAGGTGATACTAACAGTTCGGCTTCGAATTTTATTCAGCTTTTTATCCTGGGTGTGCTGGTTGCCCAAACGCCATCTTTGATTTTTACAGATATTCCTCCCTGTCCAATTTTGATCCCATTTGTTTTTTTTTTTTTGTTTTGTTTTTTTTGTCTTTGCTTTTTTTACATCCTATTATTACATTAACCACTTTCCCTTTCTCCTGTTTATCTTTTTACATTATCTCTGTTAGGTCAATATCCCTCACGGTCGCCTCGAAGTCCATGGCGTCGTCGCCGAAATAGCTGGCATCAACAACGCTGCCGAGCGACACAGCTTCGACGGTTCGAGGAGTGGCTGCCGGGCCGGTAGCGTGACTGGCGGCAGCGATGGCAATGGTATCATATGTGGTGTCGGGCAACGAGACATGGGCGGAGGGCCAGTACGCCGAAGACACTGCAGCATTGGCCATGGAGGGCGGGGCGGCAGCAGCAGCAGAAGCGGCGGCAGCGGCAGCGGCGGCGGCAGCGGCAGTGGCGGCAGCAGTGGCAGTTTCGGCGGCCACGGCGGCGGCAGCGGCGACAGGGGCCGAAGCGAGCACGCTCTGGCTGGAGGTGCTGCTGGCTGAGAGGGCCAGCTCGGCCAGATAGGCGAGGTAGGTGTGGTAGAAGCGCAGACGCACGTGGACGTTGTGCGAGGGCTCAAGGACGTCGATGATGTGCTGCAGCTCGGCGGCGATGCCGTCGGCGGCGACGGGCGAGGATGGCGAGAAGGGCGATGAAGAAAACGACGTCATGGACGAGGCGCGCGACGCATTTGAGGCGATGGACGAAGACGCCGGCGACAGTGGCTGCTGTTGCTGCTGTTGCTGCTGTTGCTGTGAAAGAGAAAGAGACAAGCGCTGCTCAGCAGTGGCAGCGGCGCCGTGATCGACGGGCGAGGCAGCGGTGGTGGGTGGCGGCGACGGCGGCATGGGCGACGAAGACGGCTGCTTATTAGCGAGGAGCGAGGGGGTGTAGCAGCGGAGCAGGTGGGCCAGGCGATCGCAGAGCGGGTCGGCGTGGCGGGCGGCGGCCATGGCGCCGGCGGGGTCTCGAGCCGCGAACAGATTGGCCATGCACTGGAGGGTCAGGGGCAGGGCGGCAAAGACGGCGGAGCCGATGCCGGAGTGGGTGTTGTCGCGGCCGACGGCGGCGTCGAGGCGGTCGAAGAGCACGGCGATGGGGTGGGCGCTGCCGAGCACAATGTAGGCCAGGTCGCGGATGTGGGCGCACAGCGTGGCGGCCAAGGGGCGGAAATGCGCCGTGTGGGCAAAGGCAAACGTGTTGGACAGCAGGTGGAAGAGCAGCGACGGATCCTCGTCGTGCAGGTGCTGCCGCAGCTCGTCCATGCACTGGCCCACACGGCCGAAGCCCTCGTCGAGCGCGCCGGCGACAATCAGGTGCCGTGCCATGCGCATCCGGTGGCCCCAGGCCTGCAGCCGCTCCGCCGCCGTCGGCCCGGCCTGTTGCTGTGCTGTCTGCTCGCCCGGCCCCGCCGGCGCGGGCGCCTGAGAGTCACGTGCCGACTGGCAGCGGCCGCCAGGACCCAGCAGCCACAGGCCGCCGTCCAGCGCTGCCGTGCAGTAGTCCCGGGTGATGCGGACCATGTCGACGGGCATGCTGGCATCGGGTGCGGCGGCGGCCGGCACGGGCGACGACGACGGAGGCATCCAGCACGGCACGGAGAAGGACGATGGCGGTGGCGGTGGCGGCGCCAGAGACGACGCGTTTGTGGGAAAGACGGCGGCCACGTGGGGCGGCGATGGCAAGACGGCCGGCATGTGCGGATGCGGATGATGAAGGAACGGCAGCGAAGCAGCCGGTGGCGACGACATGGCCGCCGGGGATGAGAATGACGACGAGGACGACATCGACATCGACAGAGCTGGCGGCTGCGGCGGCGACAGCGGGAGGGACGACGACGACGACAAGGACGAAGCTGCCAGGCCCCCCCGGCCGTGGCGCGTGTTCGCGTGTGAGGCAGAAGAGGAATGTGGCGGCGGCTGCCGAGGCAGCCTCGTCGGCCGAAGCGACGGCGACGGCGGCGGCGACGGCGACGGCGTGCGGCAGATGATGCCCGACGACTGGGCCTGGCCGGGCACCAGGTCGAGCAGGTCGTCGCCGGCCTCGAGGCGGCGGAGCAGCGTGGAGTCGCGCTTGAGATACTGCTCGATCTTGGCCCAGTCGACAGGGCGGCCGCGCAGCACAAACGACGACTGCTTGCCCTGGGCGGCGCGCTGGCGCTTCAGCAGCAACATGCAGGCCACGTCGGCCGCCTTGTAGTTCTTGTCGATGGCCCACTTGCTGATGCGTGTCTTGTACATCCGAGGGCTGTTTTTTCTTGTCAGGACGGGGGAGATGAAGACAGAAGGAGTCAAAAAAGTTCCCCAAACGCAAACACGCACTCACCTCGCATAAAACCCGTGCTCGCGAGCCATCACCTCAATGACCTGGTCCAGGTGCAGGCCCCGGTCCCGGTAGAGCTCTGTGATACGCGCTCGATGAGCGTCCCAGTCGGCCGAGCGAGCCCATTGCCACTGACGGTGGGAGCCATGGTTGCGGCCGAGAACATCGTCCAGAGAGGGCGGTGTTGGCGGCATTGTGGTGTGAAGGAGGAGAGAAAGCAGTAAGAGGGGAGAGAAAGCAGAAAGAGAGGTGAGAAAGCAGTGAGAGGGGAGAAAGCAGTGAGAGGGGAGAGAGAGCAGTAAGAGGGGAGAGAGAGCTGTGAGAGAGGAGAGAGCAGTAAGAGGTGAGAGAGAGCAGGGCAAGCAGTGGCTGGGCAAGCTGATCACTCAAGGCAAAGGAGAGAAAAACATGAACAAGCACGATTAAGCCGTTGACGAGAGGTGGTGCCAGAGAAGCAGACCGATATCCATTGGACTGTGAGAGAGAATGAGGACGTGTGAAGACGTGTGAGAGAAGACGAGAGAAGGGGGGAGGGAGGGTTAGAAATATAACGGCTGCCAGATAAGTGATTAAGTAACCGATGAGGCGACTAACGCGATGTCCAGCAGACGGGTACGGGGAAGCATGGAACATATCCAGCTCTAGGCGAGCTCTAGAAGGGCGAGACAAAAGAATGGCGGCGTAATTTTGGTATTACGAGTGGACATGTGTTGAGGTAAACCGAGAAACCGGTTTTTGCATCTCTTTTACTTTTTAGGTCTGTTCTACTATAATTCTTATGCTCCTCTTTCTTTCTTTCATATTTTTTTTTGTTTCTTTTTCTTTTTCTTTCTTTCAAAAAATAAGGGACCCCCCCCCCCCCCCCCCCACTCCCTAAAAGAAAAGAAAAATATACTGGCAGGATGAACATTGTACAGAAATCCATGACTGAAACTGCTCAGTCAGTAATGAAGAACACAGCCCCCCCCACAACCGCCCCCCAAATAAGAGACCTTTGCTCAGTGATTCCAAACGGGGCGAGAAAAGAGATGCGAAAGGGATGAAAGGAGACGTCGAGACCTGCGAGCCAAAAATTAGTAAGTGGCAGGGGGGTGGATATTACCGCCAATGACCCTTGTTTTCTTTTTTTTTCCCGGTAAAGAGGTATGACTACGACGCTTGGTGCACTGAGAACGGAGCCACCTTTCCGGTAACGTAATTCCAAACTCTGTGGCGGTCTATGTATTATTACTCTGTGTATTGTAGAATTTGTGTTAGTTATGCACGCATGTCTTTTTCATACGGTTCTCTTTCGTCTGCTTATCTTTCATCTGTGTTCGTGGTGACGTTGGGTTACCAAAAAAAAAAGGTGTAGCTTATGGCTCTTACGTCTTTCAGTCAGACTCGTTGCAAGCAATGAATATTGATCCCCTCCAACGGATCGTCACGTCTGATTGTTCCTTTTCTTATCTTGCTCCCCAGCCATGGCTGTCACTTGGTCCTTTTCTTTCTCCTCCCCCTCCTCCTCACCGGCCTTTAACGATAAAGTCGACATCTGTCACAAAAAACCTGTAAGATGTCTTGTGCCACTCTCGTTGACGTCTGCCCCTTTGGCAGCTTTGTGACAGCCCAGCCCTACTACAAAAGTGCAGTTTTGCGTCGAATTGATTCCACCCGGGCTCAGGGGCAGCCGAGACAAAAGTCCCGTCTGATGACTGCGGTACAGCGTCAACGCACTGCTTCGCAGATGTCTGGGAGAGGCGCTGCAATGCAGCACCAATAGATGACAAAGCACTCTGAATCTATATCTTGTTTTTTGGGCACGAAAAAAAGAAAAGATGCAAAAAAGTGAAAGGGCCGGGGAGGCCTAGACCTCGAACAATTTTGGAGGGGGGGGTGGGCGTGACCCGAAGCACAGCACAGACCAACAGATCCGCCAAGATCGGAGCATCTTCCCACCCAACCGGCAATCTACGGCGTATTACCATCGTAAGCGAACCCATCTTAGCGCCATGGGAGCCTCGCCCGCCTTGGCCAGGGCTTTTCTGTCTGCAAAAGCAAAGAGCGACAAACAACAACAAGAACAACAGCAGCACAACAACAGCAAAAAACAACAGCACAAAAACAACAGCAAAGAAGAAGAACCGCCGCCCTCAAAGGGTTAAAGGCCGTGGCAATCGATTGCGGCAGGCTCGTAGACGGTAGAGCTGATGCGAGGCCTCGACCATTGTGGAATGCGACGGCGTACGAGAGGAGTACGAGAGCAAACGATACAAAGCAGACTGCGCAAAAAAAAAAGGCTAATCGGAGTGCGCTGTACGAGTAGTGCCCTGTTGCCTTGGTTTTTAGTGTCGTAGACAGATTGCGGAGAAGGGAGAGCAGGGTGGGGAGGTGGGGGCGATGCTTGGCTTAAGCTATTGACCGAGTCAGCTGAGATTGCTGGGCAAAGGGCTGAGCGAGGAATGGCCAGTATGACCAAAGAAGGATGGAGGTCGTAGGACGCAGGGAAAAGGGAAGAAAGAAAGCGAAAAAGAAAGCAAGAAAGGGTGAAAGAAAGGAAGAAAAAAGGCAAGAAGGAAGTGAGAGCGAGCAAAAAAGAAACAAAAAAGACGAGGGAGACCGACGGACCCCAACTCTTGACTGGCAAATACGAGAAGCTCGGCTAGGTAAAGGAAGAAAAAGGTAAGAAAAAAAAGAAAGTAGAACAAGCGCGCAGATGAGAATGGATTGATCACAATGCAGTAGATTAGAATGGATCACATAAAAATGAGCTTCGCAAACGAAATGAAATGCAGAGACATGCACTGTCGCACTAACCGAGCTCGAAGAGAGCAAAAACATACGAGTAAAGTAGGGAAAGACAAGTCCCAAGTAGGGAAAGACACACTGCGATCTTCATAACCGACAAAACGGGTCTCGGGTTGCAGGGATTGTGCAGCGTGCACACAGATACGGAGTACACATACTCGTACGTCGCACACACACACAGACAACACATTCACACATATACACACACACACACACACACCATTCTCCCTACCCATTACGCGTTTGCTCCTAACTGCTGGTGGTCAACTCGCCCGAGACAAAAACAGGGAACACGGGTACGCTAGTTTAGCGCCGCCCGTTTGCCTTTTTGGGACACTCTATAGGATTTCGGAGATACGTCCATGCAATCCGGTTGGCGATCTGAAGCGAGGAAGGTGGGGAGGGGGCCGCAATCGTCTAGAGGAAGGAACGCATACTCGTATATCGACAATCTCGCATACGGTACGATCCTGATGTCTCGACTGTGTAGATGCGTTCCTCCTCACGATAAGTAGATGCTTTTCCCACCCCCCCCATTTCCAGCGTCTTAAACCCGGAGTCGGAAATGAGCACCGAGCTGTACGAGTAATCCGATATGCTATGTACGCTCAAACGAGTGCATTTCGACGAGGTTATGTTCGTACGAACAAGCAACAAGAACGAAGCTACGTACGAGCAAGCAACAAGCACAAAACTACTTGTACAAACAAGCAAAGGTACGAAAGCTCCTCGTACGAACAGTCAACAAGTACGAAGCTACGTACGAGCAGTCAACAAGTACGAAGCTAAGTACGAGAAGTCAACAAGTACAAACCTACGTAAGAGCAAGCAACAGGCACAAAGCCAATTGTACAGCAAGCAATTAGCTCGTAAGCTACCGTACGAACAAGCAACAAGTACAGAACACAGCACGAGACGAAAACACGGGCTCGGGCTTGCAGATGTCCCGCTTGCCCCTTCCCCCTTTCAGCAGCTCGAGCCGGACTGGGACCATGTTGAGATCATGCCCATCCGGGGCCTACCACCACCAGAAGCTCTCAGCTCTTACTTACTACTACTCCTATTACTACGTCCTATTACGTCGTGTCGTCCAGGCGGCAAAGGCAGTCGTATCAGTAATGCGGAGCCTCTTCTGGCCAATCAATTGTGATCCCAACATTGGGACCCTTTGTTGCGCAGCCGCTCGGGGCATTTGCTATCCCGACACGTTTCGGGATATTCTCTGGCCCCCTTTGTTCTCTCTTCTCGGAGAAAGCAGCAAGAAGAGAAGGGAATCGAGCTACGGCGAGGCCGTGGCGCTAGAGCCGCTAGTCTCGGAGGCCGTCTTGCTGAGAATGGTTAGTAATCGTTAAGCACCTCACAGCAAAGCAGGAAGGCTTGGACGTCATTTCGCACACAAACCTTCAGCACCCGTGTTGCAATGCTCCAGCCCTGTGGTCAGGTGTTCACGGTCTGCATCCTTTATGTGACGTCAACGCCTGTTTTATCGTTTCTTTTTGTGGTGTTCCATCGTTTTTGTTCGATAGTTGTTCGAATGTTCGAACGTTCGAATGTTCGATTTGTTGGACTGTTGGTTATATCGCCTGCCCGCCTTTCGCTTGGCTGTTGGACGGATTTTCCTGATAGGGAAAACGACTGCTTTTCTTTGCTAGAACAGACACAAACCTGCTCGCGTCTGGTCGAGACCAGTCCATGCGGGCGTTGTTGTTTCGCTGCCTGTCCCCCGCGCTCTGGTTTTGTGTTGGTGGACTGGCCGGCAGGCAATGCCTGGAGACAATTTTGCACTTCTTCGCCTTGTTGACCATCAAAAAGCAACTCAAGCCACATCACAGCAGTCTCGGTCAACTGTGGTGCATTGTGCATTGTTTAATTTCTCACGTACTCGTAGCTGCTTCTGTGGGAACACTACAATGTATTACGGAGTACGGAGTAATATCCATACGACGTAATACAGAGTATGGAGTATCCATAATATTACTTCCTTTGTCCAACCAGACACAACGATTTGCCCCACCGCCCAGACTACGGGGTATTACTTGATTCAGCTATTGACTTTATACTGGAGCTCGCAATCTGACCCGTGACCTAGCCGAGCTTCTCGTATTTGCCAGTCAAGAGTTGGGGTCCATCGGTCTCCCTCGTCTCAACTCTTGTTTCTTTTTTGCTCTCTCTCACTTCCTTCACCGAGAAATATGAGTCTTGTCTGATCGACAGCATTTCGCTCGCAAGACAACAAAATTACCACTTCGAGGTCGCAGACCAGAGACACGTCGTATTGTCAGACCGCAGATCAAGACCAAAAAGAAAAAAAAAAAAAAAAACACACACACACACAAAAAAAAAACCCCCACTGGGGGCTGGATGTCCAAAAAATGACAAGAAGCCAGCCCTTGTAAGCGAGCTATACTCGTACTGTTGAAATTGCAGGGCGGTTGTGGCAATGCACTCCTATGAACAAAACAATGGACCCCCCAAAAATGTCTGCCAACATGGATATGAATGCCCCGAGGCTGGCATGCGTTCGTTGGCTTTATTTTCCTGGTTTTATTTTTTAATGTTTTTAAAACGGGGGCTGCAGGAGGTTGGGGCACGTCGCGGTCGATCTTGGCGATCATAAAAAAAGGTCTGGAACTCTCGATCAGAGCAAACAAGAATACGGAGAAATAAACTATGGGAAGCACTATGGCCTTTGCCTTACTTAATCTAGGAAAGCTCATTGCAGCCCAGGCTAGCGAGCACCTACTCGTAGAAAAAACAGGGCACAGAGGCCATACTAGGAATCCAAGCACCATAATACCACTCGTGGGAAACCAAGGAAAAAAAAAATAGAAGGGTCGAGACCCTGGGAGGACCGCCGTACCACACTTGTTGCAGATCTCGCCGCTGTTTTCCGCCATAGTCCTCAGCTTAAAGCGCCGCATTTGCGGTTCGCGGTTAGCGCCAAAGCTTGCCTGGTAGGGCCCAAAGCTTAGGCTGCAATGTAATACCCTCAAAGAATATTAGTATCCATATGGATAGTATTAGTCTTCCGTATTTTTGTTATTCCCAGTCCAACATCAACACCATGGCGCCAAAACACCACACAGCAGCATCAACGCCCGGGCAGCGAATACTTTTACTCAATGGGGTAAAACAACCGCCAACACCGCCCAGAATAAGCGAGACACTAATACAAAACAAGGCGCAAGTCCCCGAAACGCTAAAACGTCCTCAAAAGCAATCATGTGTTCCAACAGCAACAAACGTCCACCACGGGGACATTTCTCGTCAAGCCAAGAAAGCACAATCAACAATCATTCTAAAAAAACCTCAAAAACCTGTTTTTTTGCCTCTTGGCTCTGTGAAGCGACCATCTCCGGGGCGGGAGACGAAGCCAACCATCCCCTCAACGCTCCATGACATGTCTTCTCTCCCACGGCCCACGGCCCAGGTACATCCTGCCGGAGACATCACATCGTTGGTAGCTTATTGTTGTCATTCGCCCTGGACAGATGCTGCTGGGCTTGAAAGGCCGTTTTTTCTGGCAGCGGGACTTTCAACGACTGCAGCGGCCGTCTTCCCGTTGTCTAATCCCATTCATCGAGCATCTTCTATCAATTCGCGTGGCCTTCCAATGAGATCAACAACTCCATGTCCCGCTGCAGGAGATGTCGGAACGAGAGGGAAAACAAGACCAAAACGGGAAGTCTCCCCGGTCTTTGCTGCGTAAGGCCACACACTTTTGTAGATCTTGCTCATCGTCGTGATTTGCATTGTTGACGAAACGATCTGATATTTCCTTGCATCTCAGTCATTCCTGCGCATCTCTTTGCCCCTCTGGCCTGATCCCCACAACCTCCAAACAGAGCATCCCCGCGGCACAGCACAGTCAAACACCAGGGAATAAGCTGGGTGCAGTCGCTGAGTTGCAGTCTACTCGTATCTGCTCGTCCAGTAGCGTTAGATGTCGGCCGAGTCGTAGGAGGATCTCCGAGGCTTGCCCAGTTGCCCGCCTTTAAAATTAAGGGCTCGCTGAGACTGGCGCGCTTCACCAAGCGAGATGAGGGGAAGAAGATCTCGAACTCAAGACGCCGCAAGCTCCCGTCTTTTCCGGTCTGCACAAATCAGCCAGCAGCAAATCGGTGGGGAGACAACAAGAGATGGCGCGCGGATTAGGGGGCTAAACGACCGCCAAAAAAAAAAAAAAATAAATAAATAAATCAAAAGGCTAAGCCAAAACTCGTAAAAAGTAAAAATAAAACGTGCCCCAAAATTTCAAAAAAACAGGGCAGACAGGGCTAGAAAATGGCCAGATGATGTGCCGATGCCAAGACCCGAAGAAGAACCCGCCGTTGTTAATCTCCCCTATCAGGCAATCTCTGGCTCCCCAGGAGTCCAGATGCTCGCCATCACCTCCACAGTGGTGCCACCTGATGTAGCCTTCATCTGTTAATAATGAAAATATTCAACCAGTCGCCTCCATGGCGGATGGAGAGCTAAGCTCACAGCCCACACCCTCACTGAGGAAAGTCATGACGACTAGAGCTAGGAACGATAGCGACTAAGCTGTTGGAGAGAACGAGCGATGCGAGTGTGAGGCGAATACAGGTGGCGAGGAATGGCGGATGCTGCACCGCACAGAACCCGTTGCACATTTCTGCCTGTGGCTGCTGTGCGGCTGATGGAAAATCTTTCCCCCCCTCCCCATGACTCCCTCCTCGCACACACTATGGCGCGCCGGTCTCCTTGTAGTGAGTTTCATGGGCCAGAGGCGGAGCAATCGAGAAGAATGACGGGAGCCAAAACAGGGAACAACTAGGAGAAAATGAGGTGCGTGTGGAACATTTGCCCTATTGTTTCCCTTTCATTGGCCAAGATAGCAGACAACGCTCCGACTGTCCTGATTCAGCACCTCGTAAACTGTCTTGTGGCTCCAGTGGTTCGTTCTTGTTTAGAGGCACGCAAGGAGATAGCATGAGGCGATAGCAGCACTGAGAAGCCATGAGTGAAGGACCGGTTTTGCCCTCTCGAGCGGAGGGCGAGGCACAACCAGCATGGAGCCATCCTTCTCTGAGGCCGACTGTTGATATGGGTTTGCCTCTCTCAAGCGGAGAAGCGAGGTACAAGCAGAATGGGAGCCCATCCTTTTTTCTGAGGCCGGCTGTTGATGCCGCAAAAACCGCATTAAGCCGAGGGAAGTGCTTGTGGTTTCATTAAAACTGCTACTTTGAAGGCATTCTTTGGCCTATCACAGATTCCACAACGGGTGCCCGGCATCAAACCCCATCGTTATGTCGACCCATTGGGCCGCGGTGATGCCGAACACCCGTTGTGGAATCTGGATAGGCACAACACCTGCACCCACCACACCGACTAATAGTACCCGCCACCCTTGCGGTTTTTCTGGCGGTGGTCGTGGTTCCTGTTGCGGTGGTACGGGCCCCAGCCAGAGTCTTGATTTCCGCCACTGGCATTGCTGCCTGGGTTGTGGCGGTTGCGGTCTCGTTTGGCGGGGTGGCCCCTGTAGCTATTGGCATTGTTTTTGCCGCTGCTGCTATTATCGTGATGGCTGATGCTGTTGTTGTGGCTGTTGTGGCTGTTGCGGCCGTTATGGCTGCTGGCGCGGTGACTCGTCTCCGGGATAAGCTCGTCCACCTCGATCTCGATCACGTCGTACTCCTTTTTGTAGTACTCATCGATCTCGGCCTTTTCCTCGCGTATTTTGTCGGCATCAAAGACAAACCGCAGCGTTCCTTCTTGCCGCTTCTGGCTGGGACGCGCGGTGGTGCCTGGCGCGCCATTCGGCCAAGAGCCGGTCGTTGCGGGCGACGTGGCCGAGCCGGGCGTGATCGGATGGGCATCCTTATCGTCCATATCGCATTTTTCGCACCAGCTCTCGATGCGGAGCAGATCGGGGTCTTGGTCTACTTCTTGGTTGATCTTGATCTTAATGTCGATGAACTTGTTGAGATCAAAGCGCGGCCCGATCTTGGTGGACTTGGTGAACTGCGTGTACAGATCCAAAAGATCCAGCAGAGTCTCGACAACACAGCCCCTGGTCGTGTGGAAGGCAGCCAGGTCCAAGGCTTTGATGGTCTCGACATGCTGGTTTGTTATAAGCGCCGTGAGCTCCATCACGCCAAGCACCATGCTGAACGATGTCTGCTTGATGGGTGCAAAAGTCTTGTAGAGATCCACGGACATGGGGTAAGCGACGGACAAAAACGCCTTGGCGTCCTCTGCCGGGACGACCTTGCGAATCATTTTGATCAGGAGCTTCTGGGGATGGCGAACGCGAAAGTCAAAGCCCACCGTCTGCAGAATCAGACGATCGAGGCCGACAATGATAGCCGACTGCCTCTCAAAAATCTAGCTCATGGAAGAGTAAGCGACGTGGTCAGACACAAGGAGAAGAAGCCCCCCTCCCCTTTTTCCCACAACCAAAAGAAAAAAAAGCAGAAGCAAAGGATGGCACGAACCTTGTCGTCTGGGGTTGTAGGCTTGTCTGGGTTTTTGAGGTTGTAGGCGGCACAGAGAATGTCTTTGGATTTCTTCAGTGTGTCTTCCACTTTGCAGGCCACAAACAGAGCCGACAGGGCAGCGTCCTGGAAGTTGTACTCGGCGTCTCGGAAGTTGAGACGAAACTTGTGGTAGTATGTACACGCCGTGGTGAATGTTCGGACGGGTCTGGAAATGTCAGCAAGGCGAGCCGAAGAAGACGGATCAAAGATGAAAAAAAAAAAGAGAGGCAAGGCGAGCCAAAGAAGACAGATCAAATTTGAGAAAAACTTACAGCTGCAGCGATTCCCGGACATTGTCAATCAGCTGGACGCCCTGCAGACGGTAGCTGTCTTCTCGCGACGGGTCGCAGCCGATTTCGCGCTGCATGTGGCGGAGCTGCTGCTCCAGGGTGTACTGGCTCGCTGCCGAAATGAAGCCCGGATTCGGCCCCTTGACGGGAGGATGCTCTTCGATGGGTGATGGCGGTCGCGGCTGTGCTGGAGAGGATGTTTTTGTAGAAGCTGCTGCCGCCGCCGCTGCCGAGCCCCCGGAATGGATGCGGCCGCCATGACCGCCGTGGCTGTCGGGGCCTCCAGGTCCGCCGGGGCCGCCAGGGCCGCCAGGGCCGCCATGGCCACGGTGGCCACCGTGACCACCGCCGTAGCCTCCGTGACCGTATGAGCCTCCGCGACCACCATGGTTGCCCCCAAAACTGCCTCCATGGCCTCCTCGGTGGTTGCCCCCATGCGGTTGCCCTCCTCCGCCTCCTCCCCCGCCGTGCCTTGGACCTCGACGGCCCATTGAACTGGTCTCGATCGGACTGGAACTGACTCGAAGGAGCTCCGCAATAAGTGACCAGAAGGAATAACCGACAGCTCAAGAAAGGAGAACAAACAAACAAACAAACAAAAAAAAAAGAAGCGCCGCTTGCACAGAACCCGGAGAGTTCTCCGCCACTCGCAATACCCGCCGATGCTGTCGCAGTTGTTGCCCGTCGCCGTCGTCGCCGCCGGCCGACAAAAAAAAAGCAGTGAAGCCCGACTAATCCGTCACGATGTTCGGCATGATTTGCTCTGCCACGAGCTTCGCTTCATTTGATGCTGCGCGTCATGGGCATGAATGTCGAGCTCTAGGAACAGGTGGAAATACCGCTGAAGTTAGACACAGGTGCGCGCTCGGCGCAGAAGGCGTGTGTGATGCAGGCTCTGAATGTGGGTGAGCGTTGTGGATTCGGCTCTTTGGAGACGGAATGCCGTTTTTTTTTTTTTTTTTTTTATGCCTCTGCCGTAGCTTTTGGCATTGGGTTCGCGATTTTTGCGGGACAGTGTTGCCAGCTTGCGTAATATTACTGTACGTAACCCAGCGGGGAAAGAGCACTGCACACTCCTGCAGAACAGCGCTAAATCGGACGCGCCAAGCTACTGGCGTCAGCAAAGAGCAAGAGCCCCATAGCATGCGTACTGAAAAGACGTCATGGCGCCTTTGTTCATTCAGCAACTGAGAGATTTATCGTCTGCAAATCCCATAATAAAAGAAGAGAAGAAAACAAAGCAAGACAGAGCTGAATAAACGAGAACAAGAACAAAGCAGGACAGTACTGAATAAGAGAGAACAAAAAAAAAAAAAAACAAAAAAAAAAAAAACCCTCAGTTTTGCCTGGCCAAGGCAGCTGCGACTCACCATCGCTTCCATGCTTTGTGCAGCAAGCAAGCTTTCCTTCCCGTGGCGCTTGACTCCTTCTGGCCAGGTCGTGAACTGAAGGCGCGGCGAGCCAGCATTCCTTCCTTCCCATTGCTGGCACGAGTTGGTTTCACATGGCAGCAAATGGATCTCAACCCTTTTTAACACCCCCCATTTTCTGATCGTAACTTTGGTCCGTTGCAGATGAACATCTTCATGCAGGGCACTGGTGTGCACCGATCCCGAATATGACCGTCGCCTCACCCAACCCGACGAATGTCACATCGTCGACGTCATCCCCGACTCCGTCTCCTCTCAGCCCTTCCCAGCTCCATGCCCTCTTTGATATCCTCACCCACCATGAGGTGTACCAGGAAATACAGAGCTTTAAGTGGCCCACAGCCATCTCCTCTTATGGCTACCCATTTGTGATGCAGAGCCCTGCCGCGGCCCTCGGCAGCTCTCCAGCATCGTCGGTGGCGGTCTCGGGGCCCGAGCCTAGAGGCGATGGTGCTGCCGGACCCAACAAGGCCAGCAAAGCCAAGGACGTTTTCAGAACGTCCCGGCCATCCACGCCGGTTCAGGCACAACAGATACAGGCACAGACCCGGACAGAGCCTGTTTATGCGGCCCAGTCGGCTGCGCCAATCTTGCACAGGCTCCTGAACAGGTTTGTCCTGACGTGGCCGCCGACCAAAGCATTGCCGTCCGGGTTCTGGAGCGTGCGGGTGCAGGGCATTTTGACGCAGCTGGCCGAGGCTAATTTGTCAGAGAGCTACGACCAAGGATCGATGGGGACGCGCAAGACGCTGGCCACAGCAGCGTCGGCGCTCCTCGAGTCCGTTGGTCGCGGCCTTCTCGGAGGGTTCACCCCTGGCAGGGGCGTTGACCGTGGCCGTGGCAGCCAAAGCAGCAGTAGCAAGGGAGGGGGCGAGGGCGGCAACAGCGACAGCGACAGCAGCAGCAGCAGCAGCAGCAACAGCGACAGCGACGATCAGTTCTACGACTTGACTTGCGCAGCTGACTATTTGGCAGCCTGGAATGATGTCTTGCGGGGCATGGTGTACGGGAACCTACTAGACGAGCTTCTTGTCTTTTGGTCAGAGAACCCAAACATCGAAGAGCACTCGCCTGCGGTGCGAGCAGTTGTCGATATGATCATCATCTAGTGAGTGCTGAAGGAGCCCATCCTCTTTTCCCTCTTTATCTCTCTCCCTCCTTTCTCTCTCTCCCTCTCTCTCTGCGCGGATTCGGCTCCATCAAATACTGACCTTTGACGGCTAGCCTTGCAGAGTTTCTTTACAACGTCTTTGTGCTCTCCCCCGGCGGCCCATATCTCACAAAACTGGCCGAGAGCATCCAGCAGCGGATGCCCTATTCACTTGTGCGGCAAACCCTCCGCGTTAGCAACGCGGCCACCATGATCAATGCCATGATGCGCGTGCTGCTGGCGAAAATTAGCGTGGGAAGTTTGACAAATTGGGTTGGCCTGACGGCGTCTGCAGACGACGGCATGAACTTGTTGCAACGGTAAGTTTTTTTTTTTTTTTCTCGAGCTGCTGTGAGCAGTATTAATGCAACATTGCAACATCCATGTAAAACCATCCCATCTTTTCCACTAACCAACCAGCATCATCTCTATTGTTTTATCGTACGATGCCACCAACTTCAAAAAGGCAGCCGAGAGGATCGAAAAGGCCAAAGATGGACCGAGCAAGGCCCACTTGGCTGCCCTTAGGGAGCATCTTGCACGTCCGCGGCAGTACCACGACGCCATTCGCCAAGAAAGCATGGACCGAGGCATGTCGAGCGTGGCGGCCATCCTGGAATCTGTCGATCCGGAGCTGCTGGCGTCGCTCACCCCAGAGCAGCATGCTCTTTGTGCGCAGTACTACGCTGCCCAGCTCTCGATTCGTGATCGCCGCGAGATTGCCAACGTTCTCTGCCGCCAGAGTCCGGACCTGTTCACGCAGGCGTTGCGTGATTGCGTGGCGGCTGGTGATCCCATCCTCCGCCGCATCCACAACCAGATCGACCTCAAGGAGCACGTCGGCGACCTGGAAGTGTTTGTCGATGAGTTCATAGCCGTCAGCAAAGGGTTGGGACCAGGGGCCGGTCCGGCTGGCAATGAGAATGCCGACGATGGCAGCTCTGGGCAAACGCGTCCACCCACGGTCAACGACTACGTGCAGCTTCTCCGGCGAAACAAGCACTTGCTCTACAAGTTCGTGCACAGGCTGGCCAAGGAAACTCCTGACATCTGGGACATGTTTGGCACGTGGGCAGCTGCGGCAGTCAAAGAGTTCAGGGCCACCACGACGGGAGACGTGGAAGAAAGAATACGACATGGCTTCAGTATCAGTGCGAATAGTAATACCAGTAATGGCGGTGGCAGTGGCAGTGGCAGTGGCAGTGACGATGCCGGCCGTGCCTCTGACACCATCGGCTGCGGCCGAAAAACGAAGCTCCGATCTCGCTTAGCGAATGGTGCAGGCGCAATGGACGACGAGCTGCGCACCATGTTCTCGGGGCTTTCGCTGTCCACGCAACAACAGCTGCTGCCGCTGATTGACGCACACGCCGACTACCTCTTGCTTATAGACAAGGCGGCCCACGCCCGCATGCAGCATCTCCTAGATCAGCTGCGTGGCGGTGGCGGCACACCGGCGGCTGGCGACAAGCGGGACAATGGCGAAAGTTCTCAGAAGACGCCAACAACGGACACCAATGCCAGGCTATCGGACCGGTTCCTGGCCCACTGGCACGACCTGATGGACACGACGGTCATTACGCCCGCCACGGCGCAAGGTCCGCTGCGTTGTGGCCGTGACGTGGCCCATGCGACGGCGGTTGGCAAGATGTTGGCAAACCCGGCAGACGAAACAGGGTCGGCCGTGACACCGGCTGCTGAGCGAAAACGCAGCACCTTCAGAAGCGGTCGAAGCAGTGTGCGCAGCAGTCGGCCATCGACGCCATCGACGCCATCGCGACCCGCACAGCCAGCAGCGTCGGGAGCAAGCGCACCAGCCTCGTCTCGACCGCCGTCGCCCAGCACTGGCTGCGCGTCGGCGCTGGCCGACTTTGACAGTGCCTGGTCGGCCACAGCTCCAAATGTGCAGCCTGTCCTTGCGGCTCTGGGAACGCAGTTCAGAGAGATTCTAGCGAGGCGATGTACTGAGCAAAGGGCATAGGAGGTGGGCAGGTAACATACGGCAAATCCGCGGCGGCTTGACATGCCATTGCCACAACCACAAACAAAAGCGGTCAAAGATGGGCATAAGGAATCGGGAAAGGCGAGAGGAAAGCAAGGAGGAAAAGGATTGATTGTGGCCTGGCGTTATCGTTTGTTTGTTAGGATTTTCATGCTGGCAAATAAGGGAACAGTTGAATTCTTTTTGAGTCATCCTCCGACAGTGGGATGCAAAGATGCGATTCCAAGCAGGCGCAAACATTGAGAACAAAACACTGTAGCACTCTGCACTGGTATGTTAAAAGCCCTGGGCAGCCAGCCAACGGTCTTTCCAGCCCGGGTAAAAGGGGCTTTCGTCCAGGGTCCGCACGTCCCAGTCGGCGGGCACGAGGCCCTGGTGCACCTGCTCGGCGGCCCACTCTTCAAGGGCGGCCAGGGCGATGGGACGTGTGTGGGCCATGCACTTGGACGGCACGAGATGGGCGTCGCTGTCGCGGAGCACGCGGTGCAGCAGAGCCGGCACGTATGGCTCGGAACGCAGCTCTGTCAGCGGCGTGGTGGTTGCTTTGAAGTTGAAGACCACTGCACCGGTCAGAGGCAGGCGCCGCAGCGTCTGCCAGTCGCAGCGCAGCCACAAATCGTCAACCGACAGGCTGCTGTTGTTGTTGCTGATGTTGCCGCCGCCGATGCCGCCACCGTTGCCGCCGTTGCTGTCCGGGCCGCCGGCAAAGGCGCTGCGTCTCCAGTCGGCCTCCACGTGGGGGCTCGAAAACAGAGGCGCCCAGTCCTCGATGCTCCAGGAGCACCGCTGCACCGGCTTGTCGGTGGGCATGCGGGCAAAGTAGCGGTCCATGCTAAAGGCCATGCGCGAGGCGTAGTCGGGCACTTCGGCGTGGATGGATCGCAGCGGCTGGTCGCGGTGCTGGGCCACATCCCAGCCGACGGACGAGCAGACGGCGGCGGCGCGCAGATAGTAGCGGCCGTCGTGCTCGCTGCGCAGCATGAGGGCAAAGTCCTCGGGCACCTGGTCAAACACAATCTGCAGCGGATCGCCCACGCCTTCGTCTCCGTCTCGGCTGCCATCGCCATCGCCATCGCCATTGCCGGCGCCGCCGACGCACACGCGCGTTCCCAAGAGCCGGTTGACCAGGATCTTGCCGCCGCCGCCGCCGTCGGCCTCGAGCGCAAAGTACTGCGGGTACCGCCGGCACAGGAACTGCACGACCGTCTGCAAGAGCTCGTGGCAGGCCAGCTCGGACCCGGGCCCATGGAAGAAAATGCGGTCTCGGTGCTGGGCCAGCAGCTGCTGTCGCTTGGCCATGCTGGCGTGGTAGTTCTGTTCCAGCTCGAGCCAGTAGTCGGGCTCGAGCTTCATCAAGGCTGTTGTGCAGAGAAAGTAAGTCAGCATCAGCCAGCATCAGTCGGCCAGGACCTGGAGCACCTCTGTGCACCCTTGGCCTTTGCTGGGGAAACAGTCTCACCCATGTTCTGGTGATATCGCCACCTAAAGGGCCGGAACGGGCGAAACCGGGCCCGGTCGATGCTGAAGCCGCTCCCACAAGGCTGTGGGTGGGGCACGCCGCTGAGCAGAGCGCAGTCGCAAAAGTCGCCCATCACGGCCTTGATTTCGCGCAAGCTGAAGCCGGTGGGCGAGTAGCTGTCGCCGTCTTTCTCGCCCGAGACACGACGTGTCGTGGCCAGGGGCCTCTTCAAAGGAGCATCGGGGGATAATACCGCAGCAGCGGCCCCAGTCCCGACGAGGACGCCAGAAACAGCCAACTGCGCCAGGACGTGGCGGCGCGACGGAGGAAGCAGAGAGCCAACATCCACATCGGCCATGCTGCTTTTGCAGCCGGCGCCGCCATGCTCCTGCCGTGGACTGCGCCTCCCATGCCAGGGCCACGCCCACGCCCACACCCACGCCCAGGCCCGGGTCCAGTGAGCCGACGAGAGCCATGGCCGTCTCAAAAGGACAAGGATGGCAGAGGCCAGTACGGCGACAACTATTACCAGGAAGACGGAAGACGCCTGTGGACGCACCTGCACGGCCGATGCCAAGGCCGACAGGCACTCTTTCGCTGTCCGAGCATGATCCATTCTGGTTGTGGCTAATTTCCAGAAGCCCTGGATGTCCCAGATGTCCTTGATGTCCTAAACGCCTCTAGATACTCCCAGATGCTGCCGGTTGGTATCTCCGATCAGCGCAGGCGGCGCGGGGTGCTGATAAGCATCTTGATGAAGAGGCGGGATGGCTGCCATGCGTGGTTTTAGCTTCCAGGGCGCTGATACCCCGCACACTCGAAGATAACAACTGGTAGTAACAAACGGCTGTTTGCTCTAGCAGGACGCCTTGGAAGATGCCAGGCAAAGTTGATGAGTTGTTTGGAATGTGAAGCGAGAATGCGTAAGGGCTTTGTCCCATATCGGCGCAGTTGGTCTTTCCTCATTCTGGTGCTCGAGTAGCCTTGCTCTTTCCCTATTTGTAGTATGAATGTTCTATTAGGCACTCTAAGTATATACACATATATCAATGTACGGCAGCAGCGACTGACTGCTCAAAGAGACTGAGACGGTAAGTATTGCGAGTACAAGTACTCGAAAGGAGTGTTCGCAGCAAGCCAAGCCAATCAAGCCAAGGCTCACGCTACAAGGAGCTGCTTTCGTAGTCGCTAAAGACCAGAATTTAGGGGAGCATCAAACTGCGGAGACCTCTGAGAGCCCGCTGATTCGCTCAGCGCCAGCCATGACTAACCGCATTCGACGAACCCCTGTCAAACAAGAAGCCAGCTAGCCAAGTGCAGCAGCAGCACTTTTGGCCTTTTCTCTCTGTCCAGTTTGTTGCTGAACCTGTCCCTTTCAATTGCGACGCAAACCACCCCAGAAGAGTCGCCTCGAATCTCGACCACAGGTCTCACCGATGTCTCGGTCCAGTCGGTAGCTGGATTTTTCCAACGAGGACCGACCGGGGGAGACTGAAAAGCATCTGTCTCCGCCGTGAATCTTTCAAGCCCCAATTTGCGGCAAACAATCGCCGACGACGATCAAAGAAAGGCACGGGCTTGGCCCTCCCTTCCCCCGGCTATCCAGCAACAGCAAAGCATCTGCTTTTGCGACAGGCCCTGCGACAGATGGCGCGCTTTGCTCGAAAAACAGCAGCGCTCTTTCTGGGCCTGCTGGCCTTTCTTTTCGGCGTGGCCAGCGCAGCGGAGCTGAGCCTGCCTTCGTACCACTATGCCGACCCGATCAAGGTGGAATGCATGAACCGCAACTCGTGAGTTTTTGGTGTCTGGCTTGATAGACCTCTTGAGGGGGGGTGCTTTGGTGCTTTGGTGTTTTGGTGCTTTGGTGCTTTGGTGCTTTGGGTGCTTCGGGCATCTAGTAGCTCTTTGTGGCGTCCATACTCTTTCAACAAGGCGCAAAGACTGACCTTTTTTTTCTGTCCAGCGAAACCGGCGAACACATACAGCTGGCCAACCACGAGATCGAGTGGATTCCGTTCCCGGTGTGCAACGAGACGCACAAGCCGCTCGAGTTCCACTACGGCATTGAGGGCGAGGTCAACTGCACGATTGCCATGGTCAGCGATGCCTTTTTCCACCTGCTGGAGTTTTACATCCACGCGGACGCGCCGCTGACGTGCCGGCTGGCCACGCGGCCGGCGCCGCACCTGGAGGTCGTGGGCGAGCGGCCGTACGTGCCGCAGTACATTCCGCTCGTGTTCGCGCTCGCCGGCACGCTGCAGCTCAGCCACCTGCACATTGCCACCCACCTCAACGTGCTGCTGCACAGCGTGCCCAAGCACCACATCCACCCGCACGACAGCGGCGTGCTCGACTCGGGCATTGCCTACAGCACGAGCCCGCTGGGGCACAAGCACAGCGGGCTCGGCAGACATCACGGCGGCGGCAGCGGTGGCGGCAGCGGCCACGATGCCGCAGCGGCGGCGGCCGACGATCCCGACGGCCTGACCCACGTGGGCCCCGAGATCCGCCGCCTCGTCATCGGCGACCCGCTGCCGCTCAGCTTCTCGGTGCGCTGGTTCCCGACGCCGTCGCTGCCCAAGACCGAGGGCCGCGTCGAGTGGTCCGGCATGGGCCACCACCTGGGCGCCAGCACCGTCTTCTACAGCCTGGTGTCCTTTTTGGCCGGCCTCATCGTGTCGGCCGTCTACTTTTTCGGCTCCGTGCTGCCGCGGCGCCTGCGCAGCCGCGCGCTCGGCGGCGCCACGCCGCTGGGCTACGGCGTAAACGGCGTGGGCAACGGCTGGGGCATAGCGTCGAAGCGGGCCATGGACTAAGCAGAAGAAGGCGGCGGATACTGGTCTGTGACAGCTGGCTGGCAAGATGACAGGCACGATGCTGCGCCGACACCGGCCCATTGGCCACTGTACAACTAAAAGGAGAGGCATCCAAAGCGAACGTCTCTTTGCTTCTTTTCTCTCTCTCTTGCCTTTTCGTTGGGATGGTTTTTATTTCTTATATCACGGGAATGGGCAAACTTCTTCGCAATGTATGCCGGATGAAAGGATGAAAGACATGTTGGGTTTGACTTTTTTTGTTAACGTGCTTGGCTGATTGCAAAAGAATTTTGTAATATAACTCCTCCACCAGTGAGCTTGTATTGGTCCTAATTTCACCGTTTTGAATACCAAGGCATCCCGTATTATTACTCTGTATGCTCCTTCTTGATGGCGTCGGCAGCCCTGAAGCGCTCCAACAAGCGCGAGTACATATCGCAAAACATGAGGGCAGCTGCTTGTCAGCCTGGATGGACACTGCCGCAAACAGAAGAGAAAGAGAGAGAGAGAACGAAGGAGAGACGGTGAGAGAGAGAGAGAGAGAGAGTGTGTGTGTGTGTGTGTGGGACAGAGAGAGAGACTTACGCACGGCAAACCAGGGCCCAAACAGCTGAAAGCGAAACACATTCTTCTGGGCCGGCGAGTACACGGCCGGGTCCCAGTACGTCACGTCGTTGATGCACACGGCTGTTGTCAGCATCACCTCCAGGGCGTACACGAGCATGAGAAGCTCCAGCGGGCCCGTCGTTTCAGCGGGGGAGACAGCTGCTGCCTGGTGGCCTTGTCGGCCGGTCTGGCCCTTTTGCACGCGTCGCCGGGCGGCCGCAATGCCGCCCAGCCGGTACAGCGCATACAGCACCGTTGGCACGGCAAAGGAAAACTCGAGGCCGAAAAAAAGCGGCACCCAGCTGCCGCCGCCGCTCGACAGCGCCGCGTGCGTCGCCGGCGACCAGTCTACCAGCGGGTCGTTGTATGTTGCCGCATACCAGCTGCGAAAGCGGTACAGCGCGTGCAGCGGGCTGTCGTCGTGCGCAACCAGCCAGTCTGGGTAGTGGCCAACAGCATCGACGCCTGGGTGGTTGTGAGCAAACCGTTCGGCACGCGGCACAAAAAGAGAGAGAGAGAGAGAGAGAGAGAGAGAAAAGAGAAACACCTACAGAAGATCACGGGGACCTGAATGCAAAACCACGCGAGCCACACATAGTCTCGAAAGGCTCTGGACGGCAAAGCCATGTTGAGTGTCAACACAGATTGCTCCAACATCAATTGCATGAACATGGGGCCTTCTTTGTCGCTTGACCTGTTGGGGGGCTCATCGCCAAAAAGGGGAACAATGGGCGCTCAGCCTGAACATTTGGATCACGTGACATGAACAACGTCGTGGCCCCGCGGGTTGCACGTTGCTCTACGAGCATCCGGCATGCATCTTCATGGACAGATCCAACGCATGCAGTTCTCGTCTTGTCCATATACAGCTCGGATATCTCGAAACCATGGACTCTTACCAGAGATGGTCCTGGGTGGACATGTTCCAAAAAGCAGACGGTCCAACAAGACCGTACACGGCCCGATTGTTCTATTATGGATCGGTTTCTTTGTTCTTTTTTTTTTTTGTTGTTGTTGTTTTGGGACAAAGCTTCGAGATCGGTGTCCAGACAGCTATCGTGAACACCCACGGCCGGTTTCCGTTCAGAAATCTGTTGAAAACGAACAAAGCCATGAGCAGGGAATGCTAGGTTGGGCTTCTGCTCACTTTGTTTGTCCGCTTCTGTTCATTGGGCTATGGCCTGCTCCACGGACTGGCTTCTCGCCGGACAGCTCAATGTTCAAGATGCTGATACATGGGCAATCGGCCTGTTCAGGGGGCTGCGCTCCCGAGCATATATTGGGGGGACGCGCCGCACATCAATGCTCTCTTGGATTTGTTTCTCGTGTCATCATTGCTCACAGCAGCCTTGCAAACAACAACAACATCAATAGCAAGAACAAGAGCAACAACAACCACAACAACAACAACAATCACAACAACAACCAACAAACCACTCTACGAAGATGGCACCGGCCATCTTCAACGCAGCCCGCACAGACGCGGCTCACAATGGCAGTCCGATGCCAGTTCGGTTGCCGTGGTATGACACCTTTGAACAACTGATCCGCAGCGTGCCCCGGGTGCGGGAGGCCGATCTCGAGCTCGTCCCTACGTACCGGGTGGTGAAGGTGCTGCTTGCGGAGTGGGAGGAGCACGGCGCCAACGAGCTGGTGTGGGCGGACATGCAGCGTGGCTTTCTGGTCCAATTCCTGCAGCAGGCCATGGCCCTCCAGCGGAACATGCACCCCAGCCAGCCGCTGTTCCAGAATGCGGTGGAGGTGATCCGCTATGTGGAGGGCAAGGTGCTGGTCTCGATGGCTCTCGAGGCCATGTTCGAGCAGACGCTCGCTCCGACGGAGGAGCAGCCGTTGCCCTTTTTGCAATTCAGCCCGCGCCAGTGGTGCGCGCTCAAGTGGGAGCGAGAGCTCGTCTACAGCAGCATGACGGCGCCCGGTGTGCCACCCAATGTCAACCTGGCCGCCGAGCTGGCCAGCTTCACGCCGCCCGACGTCCTGGCCAGCCCCCTGTGGCCCACCCTTCACCAGCTCCGCCAGTTCTTCCGCAACGAGTACACCATGTACTTCAACGAGCTGGACAACCTCTGCGGCATCCGCACCGTCCGCCATGGCATCGCCATGGCCGCGATGTGGTACATCATCCTGGCCGCCGTGGACTGGCGCGCCACCCAGGCGGAACAGCTCGCGCTCATACGCGATCTCATGTCCCGCTTCAGGGCCACCTGGCGCGCGGCTGCCCGGCGCCTGCGCCGATCGCAGGAAGACTTTTCCTATACCACAAACAACTGGGACCGGCTCAACCGGCGGACCTCGGCCCTCCTCACCCTCGTTGAGGTCCTCAACCTCCGGGGCCTCATGTACCGTAGTCCGCCGTATGTGTATCAAACCATGACCAACTTCTTCAGGGATTCGGCCCTGCAAAATGCCCCTGACCCGATGGTTATTTCATACGACTAGGCCGGTCGTTTACTTTTTTTTCTTCTTACACAAATTGAACGGTCTTTCCCCTCTCAGACTTCGACATCCTTCCAATATCTTCATTCTCTTGTAGAAAACAATCATACCCTCTTGTACTTAAAACTCTGAAGCTCTCCGCCTCTAGGCCACTGTGACTTTTTTGTGCCAACTCTCTAATACTGCATAATCCAATATACTCCATGTGCTCGTACGCTCTGCATACCGTTTTTAGTCCGTCTTCCGCCTCCTAGCTGACGATCTCGGCCTTCATGCACACCGTGCCGTTTTTTACTGCCTCCACATCCCACGCCGTGCGGCCGCCGGCCTCGTCGACCGTCCTGGCCGGCCCCGCGCGCACCTGGTACGTCTCGCCGGCGTAGATGGGTGCTGTCGCGCGGTAGGTGATGCGGCGCACGCCGCCGCGGCCGCGGTCAGAGGCGCCGTGGACGTCCTGCCAGAAATTCAGCAGGTTGATGAGGTTGAGGGGGCCGTGCACGGCGAGGCCCGGGTGGCCTTCGACGTTGTGCGTCCAGTCCTCGCTGTAGTGGATCTTGTGGGCGTTGAAGGTGAGGGCGGAGAAGCGGAAGAGGCCGACGGGCGACCAGCGAAACTGTCGAGCAACGACGGCACCTGGCACGGTCAGCAGTGCTTGAGGAAAGGGAGCAATGCATGAAACTTTTGCCAGCATTCTTCTCTCTCTCTCTCTCTGAAGTGAAGCTCTCTCTTGCTCGCTCTCGCACTTCCTCACTCACCCTGGTCGTCGGTTTGGTCTTGGATCACGGTCGGGCCACGGAGGTCCTCCCCGGAGATGGCCGAAGCCGTCGGTCTCGGTCTCTGCGCCGCCGCTGCCGGCCGGAAGATCCAGGATCTCCGGTCCGACACGGCCAGCCCGCGCGGGCTCCAGATCTCCTTTTCGACCTCCACCAGCACCATCTCGCCGGCCGACCTGCTCTTCTTGGCCGTGGCGCTGACCAGGCGCGTGCGCTCCTCAGCCTCGTCGCCGACGCGCAGCAGCTCTGCGGCCGACGCAGCCGGCCACGACAGCGCTCCGCCGGCCCACATGCGCCGGCTGAACGGCTCCGGCGCATTGAAGCTGCGGTCGGTGCCGTCCAGGCCCAGCTCGGCCTCGACGCCGCTGGGCGTAAAGTAGACCAGGTGGTAGCCCGGCGGCACGGGCGTGCCCGCAGGCGGCGGTGCCGCAGCCACGTCGACGACGCCTGTCTCCCCTGTCTCCGCCTCCTGAGCCGCCGTGCCGCCCGGGCCCGAACGGCCCCCGGCCAACACCGGCCGCTGCAGCGTCAGCGCCAGCTTCTGCAGCTGGTTGGCATCAATCAGCTGGCGCCGCACCACCACCGTGCCGGCATGGTCTTGCATCAGGCGGGCAGCCGCCTCGTCGGCAGACAGAGCAGCAGCCGGCGAGAAGACCGCCGACGAAGACGACAGGGCCCGGGCCGTCGACGGAGATCGCAGCCAGCACCAGCACGGCCGCAGAACCTTGACTGTATGCATGGCGGAGCAGCTGTGCAGGATAACCTGAAGACCGAAAAAGGGGTAAAAGGATAAAAAAAGCGAAAAGGATATGGAAGCATCAAGGAGGAAGAGGACGTCCAGTTGGTAGCAAATGGGCTGTCAGTGCACAGTGAGTGCACAGTGACGCTGGTTGGTGGGCTTAGGCGACCTCTGCTCTCAGTCGGCTACAAAAAGTACAGAAACAGGCCTACTAACAGCACTGTCGGCTATAAAAATTAGGGGATCACTACTCCGTATTACTCTGTTCGGCTCTTTGTGTTCTGTTCACTGTTGTGAGGATCGCCTTTAAAGGACGACTATTATTACTACTTATAGCTGTTGTCACCCGGATCCTTTGGATCCTTTATCAGCTTTAAAGGACGATTACTGTTACTACTTATACAGCACCATCAGCCTTTTGTGATCTGTAATTCAATAAATTACGACCTATACAGCACCATCAGCCTTTTGTGATCTGTAATTCAATAAATTACTACTTATACACCATCCAGCTTTTCTGAAATTCAATAAAGGTGATCACTTGCAACTTTTACCCGGCACTGTCCAAACTATGAACAGCCTTCTTTTCCTCCTGCCCATCAGAAACTACCGAGAAAATCAGACGACCCGTCGGACGCCAGATCCAGCATGTCTTGTCCCCAGTCGCAGATGCCGCCGCCCTCGCCCAGCGCAAAGCTGCTCTCCATCTGGGAAAAGAGAAAGCTTGCCTGCTGCTGCTTCTGCTGCTGCTCCGCCGTGGCCGCGGCCGACCGAGCTGTCCACGGCGCCGCCATGCCCGACACGGCTGGCCACGTCGGCAGCGCGGCCGATCCCACCGTCGCCAGATCGACCGCCATCGACGGGGCGGACGACGACGGGGCCGCATATGCCAGCAGGCCGACATCTGCGGCAGCAGAAAAGCTGGGGAGACCACCATGCCCCATGGCTTGCAGCTGGCCATCTGGCATGGCCGAGGCCGACTTTGGCGGAGCAGAGCAGCCCGTCCAGGCAAAATTTGCGTTTGCGTTCCTGCTGAGGCAACCATGCATAGCACTGCTGCTGCTGCTGCTGCCACTGGTGCTTCCGTTGGTGTAGCCATGGGTGCTGCTGGCAGCAGCAGCAGCAAGACTGCCATTTTCACCACCAGCATCGCCACTGCCATTATTGCCATAGCCATTTCCATCGACACTTTCACTGCCGTCGCCGTCGACACTGCAGTGCTCTGCGTCCATGCTCTGCTCCCTCTCTTTCTCGCCAGCGTCTGCAGCGGCCGCTGCTGCTGCTGCTGCTGCTGCTGGGCCCAAGTCGGCTTCCACTGGCTCCACAGCCGTCGCCACCAGCAGCCGTGCCGCCGTTGACCGGTCGAGATACTGGAAGAACAGCTGCAGCACCCAATTCTTGACGTCCCACGTGCTCTGCAGCTCCTGAAGTCCCAGAAGGCACATCTTGGCGCGGTGCTCTGCAATGGTTATAGCAGCATGATTGTTGATGTTGCTGGTGCTGGTGTTGCTGGAGCTGTTGGTGTTGTTGGAGCTGTTGGTGCTGATGTTGCTTCTGGTGCTGCTGCTGTTGCTTCTGGTGCTTCTGGTGCTGCTGGTGCTGCTTCTGGTGCTGGTGCTGCTGACAGTGGCCGCAGGGGTTGTTGTGGTTTTGGCCATGGCATGGCTTTTAGGACTCGGCGATTGGGCTGCCGAAGCCAGTCGCCGGAGGTGGATGGCGTGGATGCACAGCGTATTGAACAGGTTGGTGATGACATGGACGGGTGCGTGGCGAAGCAGACAGCGGCCGCAGCCCAGCAGGTCTTCGGTCAAGCGCGAGTTGCGCGCGGCTGCCTGCAGAGCAATGTTTCCACCGTCGCCAATGCTGGTGCTGGTGCTGGTGGTGGCAGACGTGCTGCCGTCATGGGCGCCACCACCGCCGCCACCGCCATTGATGTAGTCCGACCGGTAGAGCAGAATCAGGAGATTGTTGTAGGCCAGCTGCAGAATGGTGGCATAGAGGGCTGGCGAGTCGTCCAGGAGGTGCTCGCCGCCGAGCTCGTCCATCTGGCAATAGTCCCCTTTCTGGCCAGCCTGGTGGTCTGCCTGGCCAGTTGGGCCGGCGTGGCCGCCGACCTGCCGCCTCTGCTGCTTCCAGGCGGCCAGCTCGCGGGCCAGCTCGGCCTTGTGTTCCGGCGTCAGCACCGACCGTCCCGGCGCATAGCCGTGGCGGATGATCCGGCCCAGAATGCCGGCCAGCGACGCCATGCCGATCTGGTAGGCAATGTAGTCATCCGACGAGGAGCGCCGCGGCGCCGCCGGATCCGGTCCTCCAAAGGCCCGCTCAAAGTCGCTCGGCTGCAGTGCCGGCACATCGCAGTCGCCGTCGCTGATGCGGCTGGGCAGGCCGAGCGCAGCTGCGCACTGCTGCTCTCGCGTGTAGATGGACCACCACAGCCGCCGCTTGACCGCCTGCTGGGCGTTGGCGTGGCCGGGACCGGCGACTGCGTCTGTTCTGAGTGCTTTGGGTGTTTTGGGTGTTTTGGGTGTTTTGGGTGTTTTGGGTGCCTTGTCCGTCTTGCTCGGCGCACTGGCCGGCGCCGCCGCGGTTGTCGACCGGTGCATCGCCTTGGACTGCGCCAGGCTGATGGCCGTGGCCAGCCAGTGCCGCGTGTCCTTTTCCAAAAAGGGCCCGCTGCGCCAGAAGCTCATGAGAAAGACGGCCTGCACAACGGCAATCTTGTCGCGCTCGTAGTCGGCATCGTACAGGTCTTTGCAGCGATTGTAAAACGTGTACTTGGCCTGTGCCCGGCCACCCAGGCCGGCGTCCCGGTCTTCGTCCTCGTTATCTTTGCAGTCGCCCTCGCTGCCACCGTAGCCGCTCTCGCCGCCGTTCCCGCCGCTGTCGCCGCTGCCGCCGTCCTCGTTGTCGTGGATCACGGCAATAAAGAGCATCGCGTTCAGCAGCAGCCGCGACAGCGTGCCTGCGCGGAAGCGCTGCCACACGTCGGCCTCGTCCACAATGGCAAAGCACGGGTGGAACCAGCGGAAATACGTCGCCAGCAGCCGCTCGGCCGTCTCCGCATCTGGCTGCGACAGCGCGCCGCCCATCTCCAAAAAGTGCATTTTGGCTTGCTGTCGCCGAACCACCCATGTCGGCTGTGACCGGCTGACGCTCCGCCGCTGGATGTCTGCTCTTCTCCCACCACTGCCACCACCAGCACCATAGCCGCGGCCGACGCCACGACCAACACTATGGCCCACACTGCGGCCACCGCCATGGCTGCCAGCGACTCCGGCAACGCCACCATCTCCGCCTTCGCCGGCCGCCGGCACGACTTGGTGCAGCAGCTGCACGCTGGCCGGCGAGCTGCCGCAGTCTTGAGCAGGCGTCGTCTCTTGCTGCACGTAGCGCAGCGTTGTGGATTCGCCGAGAAAAACAGCACCCTCTTCGTCAGCTTCGCCGGCTTCATCGGCCTCGTCGGTTCCGTCGGCCTCGTCAACTGTGTCGGCGCCGTCCACCTCCTCGCCCACATCGCCCACCTCGCCGACCTCGTCCACCTCGGCCACCTCGCCGACCTCGCCGACCTCGTCCACCCCGTCCACCCCGTCCACCCCGTCCACCCCGTCCACCCCGTCCACCCCGTCCACCCCGTCCACCCCGTCCACCCCGTCCACCCCGTCCACCCCGTCCACCCCGTCCATTTCGTTGCCTCTGTCGACCTCTTCGTGAGCCGGCGAACTTGCCACGAGCGGCGTGCTGCTGGCCAGATTCTGAGACTGTTGGTCGCGCAAAAGCGTCGCCAGGACTTCCGAGGCGGTCACCTCGTCGACGCCTCTCTCATGAATGTCGGCATTGCCGTCAAAGCCGCGGCCACCATTCTCGTTGAGACTGCTGAGACTGCTGATGCTGGCGATGCCGGCACTTCCAGCGGCAGCATTCAACGCACTCGCACCCACAACACCTGCCGCGCCCAGCTTCTTGTGCTTCAACCGCGGATGCTTGCCCCGGCGCGACTCACGCACGTCACAGCGCACCTCGTTCAGCAAACAGTTGTGGCACGGCTGTGCTTCAGCCACGTTGCACTTGACCCGCCGCGCATTGCAGGCAATGCAAGCCTGCCGCGCTCGCCTGCGCGCTGGTGTCGGCTGCATGACGCTCTCGCTCTCTCTCTCTCGCTCTCTCGCTCTCTTTCTTCGCCTTCCCGTCTCAATTTTGTTGTTTCTCTCTCTCTCTCTTCTCTCGCATTCCTTTATTTTTCCCCGCAAGTTTGCTCATGTCTTTGAATGTCTGTGGCAGAGGTGAGGCTCTTCACCTTGGTAGGCGAGGGAGGCATCGTCTGCTCGGCTATATACTCGTTAGTTGCTTTCCCCGCAAGGAGGAGCATATATCCGCTTCCCCTCAAATAAACTAAAAAAAGGAGCCTGGAGATGAAGGCCCTCTTCAGCAAAAATCCGGAGCCCTCGGCCGCGGCCGGACCGGCTTTTAGCGTCTTTTGTGTCTAGAATGTGTCTTGAACGCGATTGTAATGCTTCATATTCGCAATTTCGGCTGTCTGGTTTTTCTCTTTACATTGCAAAAGTCTGTAAGACGGCGCGCCCGCCTCTTATAAATACCCAGCTCCATGCCCTTCACGGCCTCTTTCTACTGAGGAAACTCCATGTCGTAAACGACCGTCTCGGTGACTATGTCCACGAGGATGTCTCGAACACTGCTCCCCTTCGTCAGCCTGTAAAAGGTGCAGAAAAGGCCTACAACAACACATAATACCCATCACCCATGCATTGCAGGCATATGATGCCATTCGGGAGCCGAAACTTACGTCACATGAGACGGATGTGCTGCATAGACCGGGAGAACCTCCGGCCCGTCCAGGACAGCCACAATCCCCAAGTCAAAGCCCTGCGCCCGCTGGGCGGTGCTGTGGTGAGGCGGGCCGATGTCGATACGCTGCAGGCCGGGAATTTTGCCCACCATTGCCTGGCCGAGTTCCTTGAACTGCGTAAGCACCGCCGGGCTGACGGCGGGCTTCAGCTTGGAAATAACTACCAAAGAGCACGGTCAGTCAGATCTCGCTTTGCGTGAGCCTTTTGCCCCTTTGCGTGCCCTCGTGTGGGTCCTGCAAAGTCGTAAGACAACATCTACAGAAAAAGAAAAAAAAGAGAGGCTTGAAGTCGCATCTCATTACCAATGTGATAAATAGCCATTTTTAGGTGTGCGTTGTGTGTGTGGTGGGTGTGCCGTGTGTGAAGAGGTCCCTTTCTCAGAAAAACCAAAAAAAAAACCAAAATCTGGGGGATTTCAAATCTGGAGTCCCCCCCAATCGGCTCCAACGGAACTAAATCGGTTATGTCCTTGGCAGCCAGCCATATAGCCGACTTGAGTACGGAGGACGTCGTAGCTTTTTGTCGTTGTCGAGCTAGCCCAGATGTGACCAAACCAATGGAGCTTGAGCTGGACCCTTGTGCATCTGCCAACGGTATTTTGTCGTTTTCTGTTTTACAACTTTTTGTTCGTCTTCCAGCTTTTTTTCGTTTCTGCCGTTTTCTGTTAACGTGCTAGAGCGGGACCTGGTTAAGGAAAGCGCCCACTTGCGCCCACTGAAAGGCAAGGAGTTGCTGCGTTTGTACTCCGTACCTTACCTAATGAGACGCTGCGACAAAATGACATCATGCACAGCTCGAGCAGGAGCTGCGCGCTTAGGACGGCTTAGGACGGCTCCTTCCACCCGTACGAAGCAATGCTATCTATCCATATGTACGACGTAGAGGTGGCGTGATTATCGCTCGTACTTTTGTGCAGGGCAGCTGCGGATGCCTTTTGCCCTTGCTTATGTGCGATAGCTCCTTCCGGGAAACCTGCATTGTTCGGAACCGACGGCATGAGCGCCAGGAAAGAAAGAACCAAGACTGTTGTTCCTCCCTTGAAACGCAGCTTCGCAGCAATGCTTACTGCTTTAGCTGGCCCCTTCGCCCTGGGGTCGTCTTTGGCAGCAGCTTGGGATTTAGGCTGATCGGAGTCAGGAGAGCCATTATTACCTGGGGGATATAAGGCTTGGCCGACGGCTCGCGGAGTCCACAGTTCTGTGATTCAGTCATGGTTCATTATTTTACCCAGAAGCAAAGCCAGTAAACAACAGCACTGCCAGGAAACAGCGCTGAAGCTCAAACAAGCTCTCCGCATCACCAACTTCTGACGGCACAGCTTGTAGACAATAATGCTCTCCCGTCAAAGAATGCCCTCTCTCCAAGAAACGGTCTCTAAACAAAGAAGAACATATTGAAAAGAAGGCCACGACTGCAGGCTGCTCCAGCTGCAGCATATCTCTTGCCTTGCCAGATTGGGAAGGTAGACTCCAAAAAAAGAAACAAAAGGCTAGCGGGGTTCTTGCCCACGGCAAGGACAATACCGTGGTTTGATGGTATATTAATATACTCACAATTCGCATCTCCCCATTGTCTTGCCGCCTTCATTTTTGCATACATTTTTGGAAGCATTTTGGCATATAGATATTGCTACATAATCCTGTATTTCACCCTCCTCCTTCGCCATGTCCTCGTTCCTCGCATCGTCTGGCCGAGTTGGCCTGAGACCGCACAGCCTGTCGTCTTCGCTCGGTCTTGTTCGCCGCTCGTTTTCAACCAGCAACTCGGCCAACGCCACCATGAGCACGTCTGTGCTGCTGGCCACTGCCGCCGTGGCTGTGGGCGCCTACGCGTTCTACGTGCGCAGCAGTGCTACGGCCCACGCCGAAACGGAGGGCGGCAAGCCCACCTTCTCGGGCTTTGGCTTCCGCACCCTCACGCTGAGCAGCAACGAGGCCGTCAACCACAACGTCAGGCACCTGCGCTTTGATCTGGCCTCGCCCGAGACCAAGAGCGGCCTGGTGCTGACGTCGGCTTTGCTGGCCATTTCTTTTCCGGCCGGGCGCTGGCTGCCCGTGCTGCGGCCTTACACGCCAATCAACGACATGGGTGAGTTGAGGGACGAGAGAGAGAGAGAGAGAGAGAGAGAGAGAGAGATAAAAAGAGAGAGAGAGACAAAAAGAGAGAGAGAGAGAGAAAAAGAGAGAGAGGCAGAGAGAGAGAGAGGGACAGAGAGTGTGTGTTATGTGTGGTATACAATTCTGACCCCACAGACGAACCCGGCCACATTGATCTTCTCGTGAAGCACTACCCCAACGGCAAACAGTCCACACACCTGCACCAGCTCAAGCCCGGCGACACGCTCACCTTTGTGCGCATCCCCGGCTACGCGTGGACGGCCAACGAACAGCCGCACATTGCCCTGGTGGCCGGCGGCCAGGGCATCACCCCCTGCTACCAGCTGCTGCGCGGCATCCTCCGAAACCCGGCCGACACCACCCGCGTCACCCTCGTCTGGGGCGTCAACACCGACGAAGACCTCCTGCTGGCCAAGGAGCTGGCCGAGCTGCAAAAAGCCCACCCGGGCCGCCTGACGACCCGCTTCGTCGTCAGCAACCCCAAAGACGGCTCGGCGTATGCCCAGGGCCGAGTCACGCCCGAGCTGCTGGCGGAAGCCGGCATCTCTCCCGCCAAGAACGGCGCCGGCGTCGGCAAAGTCTTTGTATCTGGCCCGCCGCCCATGGAAAAGGCCCTGACCGGCCGCGACGGCGTGCTTCCGCGGTTGGGCTTTACAAAGAAACAGATCCACAACTTTTGAGTCCGTCCGGGGACAGTTGAGACAGTCTTTTTCGGCAAAATTTCCGTTTGAAATTTCCCATTGCCTCTTCTCATTGTGCCTTTGTGTTGTTATTTATTTGGATATTTGGACTCATTTTTTTGTTATTTTTGTTATTTTTGTTATTTATTTGGACTGAATTTTTTTTCATTTTGGTTATTTATCTGGACTACATTGGTTACGCTTTGTTGCTGGATTTTGGGCATAAACGGCAAGGCACTGCAGAAATATGGGATGCAAGAACATGACATTATTACCAGCTGCTCGAAGTTACTGTGTTGCCTCACAAATGGGATGCAGAAAGACAGTTGAAAAAAATTGCATTCTCCGTTCTTCATGAGATTGCAGGAAAACTGCGAACGTGTCCCTTCAGCTAGAAGCTTGTGGAAGCCTTCGAGGCGCTGTCAGCGACTTTATCCGCTTTAACCGTCGCACCTCTCCCCCAGATCTGCTCACAACGAATGGGGGGCACTGGAACCATCTGAGATCGGCTCGCTCCACCGCTGCTATACCAGAGCATCAATATAGCCAAGACGTCTCCATCCACCACTGCCGACTGCAGTGTCAATGTGTCTATGCAGCAAAACGTCATCCTGCCAGCTTGTCCAGAACACCAGAAGACCAGCCAGCCATTGCACCTGCACAGCCTTGACGTGCAGAACAGACACAGCTCACCACCACAGTCACAACACGCATCATCCAGTCACCCGTCTCATAGCCTCATTGCTCTGCAGTGCCTTCTGGTCCTCGACCCTTTTGGTACCAGTTATTTCTCTGTCTTTGTCGGCGTGGTCTTCTCTTTCCCCCTCTCGGACCGCCTTTCCATGCCGTGCATCACCAAATTCAGACTTCGGGCCGGCTGGGCCGTGCTGGCTCTGCTCGTGGTGTGCAGCCTGGACGCTGTCGCCGGCGAGGCGTCCTCGTCCTCGTCATCGTCGTCGTCGCCGCCGCCGCCACTGCAGTCGCAGCCACCCCTGCCAACCCCCCGGGTGGGTCAGTGCTCCTGGAGCAAGGAAGGCTATCCCTTCCGCACGGGCGTCGAGACGTGTCCGCTGCCCGTTTCCGATACAACGGGCCCCGACTATGGGCCCTGGTCGTTCCCGCCATACTGCTTGAAAAGCACGCCGTCGGCCGAGGGCACGGACAAGCCGGCGAACAGCAAGTACTGCGTCTTCACGTCGGCCACCTTCCGCGGCCGCGGCCTCAGCGTCATCACCACGCCCGACATGGCCGCCGACCTTGTCGGCGCCCTCGACGACACGCGCGTGCCGCCGCGCCTGCGCGACCACCCGGCCAGCCAGTCGGCGCCGCTGCCCATTCGCCAGCAGCTCCGGCCCTGGGTCGTGCGCAGCCTGCCCAACAAGGGCAAGGGCCTGGTGGCCCGCCGCCGCATCGCCAAGTGGGAGCCCGCCCTGATCGGCTTTCCCATCATGGTGGCCCACAGCGACTTCTGGGTCGACCTGGCGCCCGCCGACCGCCGCACCCTCAGCGACCGCGCCCTCGCACAGCTGTCCAAGCCCGCCCAGGACGCCATCCTGTCGCTGGCCCACAGCGGCCTCGCCGGCCCCGGCGCCGACGTCCTCGAGGACATTTTCCGCACCAACATCTTCAGCATCGAGGTCGGCGGCGTCCAGCACTTTGCCTTGCACATCGAAGGCTCGGTATGTTGTCTCACATACTGATATACTTTCGTTCTTTTTTGTTGCCATGACCCCCTCCTTTCTTCTTCACTTCCTTTTCCTTGACCCCCCTTTGCTGCCCATTTACTGCTTTACTTTCAAGCTAACCAACACACCTCAAGAGAGTCAACCACGACTGTAGGCCCAAGTAAGCAGACCCCGCCCCCTCCCCCTCTGCAGGTTCTTTTTCGGTTTGGTCTGTTGGCACGCTGACATGAGCCAAAAAAAAAACAGCACGTACTGGCGATTCTTCCCCAACATCCTGGCCCAGGAGGTCATTGCGCTGCATGAAATTAACATGGGCGAGGAGATCACCCACAGCTGTAAGTGCGAGGCGCCCAACTGGGATGCTGAGAAGACTGTTGAGTCCGGGGGTGCTGCAGGTATCCGCTCCAGGAAGCTAACTTTGCCCGTCTGCAGACCTCTCGCTCGGCCTTCCGTCCAACGAGCGCAAGGCCTCGATCCAGCGCTGGGGCTTCAACTGCACGTGCTCGCTGTGTCAGGCGCCCCAGAAGATCCTTCTGGGCTCGGACATCCGTCGCAACCGACTGATTGAAATCCACCAAAGCCTGCAGGACGACGGCGCCGCCGGCCTGCTGACGGCGGCCGCCATCGAGCAGCTGGTCAACGAGATGATGCTTCTGATCCACGGCGAGGACCTGGTGCCGCAGCTGTGCGAGTACTACGAGGTCATTGCGCGTGCGTACCTGGGCATCGACGACATCGAGGAGGCGCGCTACTACGCCGGCAAGTCCGAGGAGTACTGGATCCGATACGGCGGCGAGGAGCACGAAAACGTCGACGGGGTGCGCCAGCTTTGGAGGGAGATCGAAGCGCGCGACCGCGCACGCCAGGCCAGACTCAAACGCCAATAGAAAGGTTCGGCGGGGAGGAGAGAGGAAGGAATTGAAGGGAAAAAAAAAGATAAAAAGAAAAAAGGATTACTTTCACCCTAGGTACTCTTCTCCGTATTTGCCAGTTTCTGAATGTCATGTAATGCCTAAATTGTATTTTCGAGACCGGCTTGTCAATGCAAACGTTCCGTCTAAAGGAAAAAGAGGAAAGGAAAAAGGGGAGAGGGAAGACAACAAACCTCGTCAGCGGTCGCCCGCGACCCGTCGTACTTTACCAGCCGCGCGACAAGGGCTCGGATGTCCGCGTCCACGTCGGGCAAGATGCTCTCCCACGGCTGCGGCTCGAACACGCGGTACATTTCAAAGGGCGAGGTCTTGAACGAGGCCGCTTCGGGCCAGGTCTCGCGCGTCGGCGTGCCGATGGTCTTGAAGATGCTGAGAATGAGGCCCAGCTGGCTGCCGTCTTCGTGGGCCGGCCGCGACTCGAAGAGGGGCCGCCGCGGCGCCGACCGCGCGCTTTCGGCCAGCATGGCGCCGCTCGCCCACATGTCGACAGCGGGCCCGTACGCCTGGTTGGCAAACAGCGCCTCGGGCGCCCGGTAGGGCCCTGTGCCAATGTCGAGGATTTTCCGGTCCGCCGGCTCGACGGCCCGCGACAGCTCCGGGTGCCACGCCGTGCCAAAGTCGGAAATGCAAGCGGGCCCGTCCTGCGACTGGAGCAGAATGGCAGACGGCTTGATGTCGCGGTGGATGATGCCCAGGCCGTGGATGTGGCCGAGGCCCGTAAAAATATCCACGAAATACCGGACGAGCCGCGCCCGCGGCAGCAGCCGCCCAGACCCCGCAGCCGCGGCGCTCTGCGACGCCAGCACGGCGTCCAGCGTGAGAGGCATGTAGGGAAACACAAGCACAAACTGCTGCTCCCGGCTGCGGAAGGTCTCGAGAAGCGTGACGACGTTGGCCTTGGTCTTCAAAAGCGCCAGGATCTTGGCCTCGCGCAGGTGGTCGTGCGGCAGAACGTCTCTGGTCTCCCGAACGACCTTGAGGGCCTTGTCGCCGCTCCGGTACACATCGGCCGTCACTCCGCTGGCCACGTACCGGCACTGGCGATACGAGCCAATCGACATCTCCTCGGTCTCGTCAGGACGCAACCCGGTCTCTTCCTCGTCTGACTCCTCCCTCTCCATGATCGCCCCATGAACATCGACGCCCAAATCCTCAGCAGGCTTCGACAAGAGATTGCAAGCTGCGTCGTAGTCCTCCTATTCAACGTCTCGAAATCAGCAGCTGTCGCTCGGACGCGCGTAATGTCTGATAGAGACTCGGAGGCAGTGTGGTTGCTGTG